>VMDO01020008.1:0-38490 GCA_007922755.1 Pedetes capensis
GTTAGGTGCCATCGAGTCGGTATCCGACTCATAGCGACCCTCTGTACAACAGGGGAAACACTACTGTCAGTGCTTCTCTGCTGTTCATAGGGTTTTCAATGGCAGATTGATTTTTGGGAGGGGGTTGCCAGGTCCTTCTCCCAAGCCTACAGCTTCTGGTGTTCCCAGGCGGTCTCCCATCCAGGTACTAACCAGGCCCAACCCTGCTTAGCTTCTGAGATCTGACGGGATCAGATGCCACAGGGCTACAGCTGCAGGCTATATAATGAATATCTGCCATAAATATGCATGAAATAATATAGCATCAGAATTTATAAAGCAGAAAAAAATGACAGGAAATACAAGGAAAGATGAACTGAAATACAATCATTGCAGGAATTGTTTTTTCTTTTGTGGTACTTGGGTGTTGAACAAGGGCCTTGTACATACTTTGCAAGTGCTCTACCACTGGGCTGCACCCCCAACCCCCTTTTTATTTTTTTATCCTGGGACAGGGTCTCGCAAAAGTATGTAGGCTTCTCCTGGCCTTGAACTCATGATCCTCCTGCCTCTGCCTTCTGAGTTGCTGGGATTACAGCATGTCCCACCCCTCCCTGCCCACTATAGGAAATTTTAATTCACCCCTCCTGTTGTTGTTGTTGTTAGGTGCCGTCGAATCGTGTCCGACTCATAGCGACCCTCATAGGGTTTTCAGTGGCTGACTGTTTTTCGGGATTGCCTTGGGAATGGATTGCCAGGTCCTTCTCCCATTTTTGCGGTGCTGGGAATTGAACTCGGGGCCTCAGAGACTGCAGCACAGCACTCTACCAACTGAGCTAAATCCCAGCCCATTACTCAGGACCTCAGAGACTGCAGCGCAGCGCTCTACCAACTAAGCTAAATCCCAACCCCAAAACTAGATTAATGTTGTTGTTGTTGTTGTTAGGTACTGTTGAGTTGGTATCCGACTCATAGCAACCCTCTGTACAACAGGGGAAACACTATTGTCAGTGCTTCTCTGCTGTTCATAGGGTTTTCAATGGCAGATTGATTTTTGGGAGGGGGTTGCCAGGTCTTTCTCCCAAGCCTACACCACCTGGTGTTCCCAGGTGGTCTCCCATCCAGGTACTAACCAGGCCCGACCCTGCTTAGCTTCGGAGATCTGATGGGATTGGATTCCACAGGGCTATGACTGCAGGAGTCACCCCTCTTAGTCCATGATTAATGAATAAACCACGTAAGAAGGAAGCATGTAGAGGATCTCATTTGTTAATTATTAAGGTGGATCAGATTAAAAGATATCAACCTCCATACCTTGAAAATCTAGAATATATTCTCTGTAAGTGCCCATGAATCATTACAAATGACCATGTCAGGCCTCAAAAATCAAAACAAACAAACAAAACCCCTAACTCTCAATACATTTCAAAAAGTAGAATAAAAGCCAGGTGAGGTGCCAACTACTATACCATTAACACCAGATGCCTCACAGATGAAAACGTCTACAGGCATAGCAGTAATACCATATCCTTTGGTATTTTTTTCTCCTGAAACTTGCAGATAGCATCTTTCATGCCTAACTTTATTGACGAATGTATGTATCCACGATGGTCCCGCCCTGAAACATTTATAAGATTTGCTCTAGAGATAGGTGCAAAATGCAGTGGGATCCGGAAGAAGAGGATCTAAGCCTTGTTGGTCTGGAGCTGGACTTTGTGCAATCAGTAGAGAAAGGATGTGAGTACTGAAGGAAGAAAATGCATTTGGGGATCAGGGCTTGGGGTCTCTGCTACCTTTTGCAAGGCTGAGTGGCTGTTTTCCAATTTCCCATGGGTCCATGCCCAGGGCAGAAATACAGCAACTGTTAACCCCCTCTAGAAGATTCTCTGCAAATCTTCCTCTCTCTGCTTCAGCTGTCCCACCTTTAAATCATCGTTCAGAGCTTTTTCTCTGAGGAGCACTGAGATTTGCCTGAGTCCCTGAGTGAGCAATAATTGAACAGAAATTAGGAGCTGACTGAATTATAGTCCTAGCTTTTCTATTCTTAACTACTAAGCTTTTATGGCACTCTGAGGGTTGAGCTACATTTGAAAAGCTCACACATGGAAAACTCACCATTAGGAATAAAATTAAGTTAGAGCTCAAAGACATGGCTGACATTAGAACAAATTCCAGATGGTTTAAAGATTTGCATGAAAAACATGAAGTCACAAAAACAATAAAAGAAGAAAATAGGTGGATATTTATAATTTTGGAAGGAAGGGGAACTATGAAAGACCATTCTAAGTTTAGCACTGAAAGCAAATAATAAAGAAAAAAATGACAATACTAAAAGAAAAATTCATGTGTTAGAAGGCTGTTGCAAAAGTAGAAAGGTTAAGAAAGATTTCTAAAGTCAGATTTATTGGATACAAGGAAAAGAGGGCCCTGGGCTATTTCTTGGAATAGTTAATTAGGCAACTACATGCATGTATCTGAGGCAATCACCGCTTCCTTCTCCTCACACCTACACTAATCAGCCAGCTACCATAGGGATTTACTTCAGACTAAACCAGTGACCTCCAGGCAACAACTGACCCTCACATGGGACAAGAGAATTGTCACACCCCAAAACAGGACAAGTCCTTTTCCTTCAAGATATGAATCCACCATATCTATACTCAATCAGCCTATTTTACTCCTCTTGCAAAATTACCACAGACAAGCTCAGCAGAAAAGAACAGATAAGAACAAGGATGAGGTTGAGGGTATAGCTCAGTAGTAGAGCACTTGCCTAACATATAACAGTCCCTGTGTTCTATCCCTAGCAGCACTGCTGAAAAAGAAGAAAGAGAAGGAGAAGAGGGAGAAGGAGAAAGAGAAGGAGAGGAATTAGAAGAGAAGGAGCAAGAAAGTCAGTCTAGAATTACTAAACAGTTCAGTAGAATCAATACTGTGAAACAAAGCCATGAAAATCCACTGTGGAAGCTGGATCCCATGGCACACATCCATAATCCCAGTGACTCAGGAGGCTGAGGCAAGAGGATCAAGAGATAGAGGCCAGAGGCAGCCTGCACACTTTAGTGAGATTATATCTCAAAATAAATAATGAAAAAGGGGTTAGGGATACAGCTAAGTGGTAGAGCACTTGTCTAGCATGCGTGGGCCCTGGGTTCAACCACCAGTACAAGAAAAGAAAAGAAAAGAAAAGAAAAGAAAAGAGAGAAGAAAAAAAAAGAAAAGAAAATTCACTGTGAGAGATGAGAATATACAATCCCAAAACATGCCACTTAGGCATAAAAATTATTTTGAGCTGAAAGCAACTGACAAGAAGCAAATAGAATATCTCTCTGCCTTCCCCCTATGTATTTATTTATTTATTTATTTATTTATTTATTTATTTATTCATTTATTTTACAGTACTGATGGGACAGAAACCAGGGCCTCATGCACACTTTGCAAGAGCTCCACCACTGAGCTGCACCCCAAGCCCCACTTTTTGTTTTATTTTTTATTTTGAGACAGGGGCTTGCCAAGTTATGCAGGCTCCATCTGGTCTCAAACTAGCTATCCTCCTGGCCCTGCCTCCTAAATCAGAGGGATTATATGCATGCGCCACAGTGCCAGGCTGCCCTGCCTTTATTTGCTTAGAAGCAGGACATAGATTGATCAAGACAAAGGTGTCTTTCTCCACTCTCTACCAGAAAGGAAAAAGACTAGCTGCTGAAAGTAACTTTGGCTATAACAGCCTGGAGATGGTGCCAGAGGAGTCTATATAAGGAGCAAGTTTCGCTGACCTTTACCTGCCACCTATTTGCCTTCACACAGTTTGCTACCCCTAGAGACTCAAAGTCTTTTCCTTTGTCTCATCACTTCTCTAAAAATGTGCTATTCCTTGTTAAAGATACTATTTAAGTTGTAATTCAGAGATACCTCTTTAAAGGTTACTCCTTCCCTGGGTATCTCCCATGTATGTATGAAATACTCCTGTTAAATTTCTGTGTGTTTTTCTCTTGTTAATTTCTCTGTTAGTACAGGGATCCAATCCACCTAAATTAAAAAAATATATGAAGATTGAAGAAAGGTATTTTTTTTCTCTCTCCTACACCACCATCAGAAAAGCTAACACCCAAGAAATGGAATAAGTACTAACAAGCCCTTAATATCTTCACAAGATGAATGAAAGGATGTTTCATCTAATAAAAAGAATCAGGCAGAGACTTTAGAAATTTAGAATTTGATTTTCCAAATAAAAATTCAATAACAAAATAGATATAGCTAAAGAATGAATAACAGAGTTGAAAGTTCAAGCTGAGAAATTCCTCTGAGATGAAGTTCAAAGAACAGAGGTAGGAAGTACAAAACGAAAGTTAGGCAGTGTAGAGGATGGATCCAGAAGTTCTACCATCCTATTTAATAGGAGTTGCATCATAAGGGAACAGAGGAAATGGAGGGAAGAAAAATAAAGAAAATAATAAAATATTTCCTAGGAGTGAAGAAATACATAAACGTTCACAGTGAAATGCTCCATTGGACACCAATAAGAATAAACAAACAAAAATCTGTGTCCAGATTAACTATGATCAAATTTCAGAACAGCAAGCATTAAAGGAAATACCAAGTAACTTTTTTCATTTCCTGACATTTTAGGTATATCTTTCCTTTTTAAAATTTAATTTATTATCATCATCATTATTATTTTCAATGCTACATTGCTGGAGATAGAACCTGGGGCCCTGGGCTTGCTAGGCAAGCACTTTACCACTGAGGTACACCCTTAGTTCTGTAAGTGCATTTTTTTCCTTTTTTAGTAAATGACAATGGGTACATAGTAATACAATTTTGGCTTTTTCCATTATGTATCCTTTACATCACTTCTAGCAACACTTTCATCAACCCACAAAGTTTATGGAGCCTTATGGCTAGTATGTAGTAAAATTCTGATGCTTATTTGGGTTATATTCTCCTATTTTTCCAATATAGTCATGAAGTTGTGCTGTTTACATTGAGATTGACCTCTCCCCCTGCATCCCTCCTCATTGATCATCCTCCCCATCTCCAATCTTCACTTCCCTCTGCTAGTTACCTCCCTCCTTCTTTATACTCCTTACATTGTCCCTTCTACACTAAGTTTAATTGTGCATTTTTTATATATCATTTATGTATAGGATTTTTTTCTTCTTTTAAGTATGATTCAGCTCCCACATATGAGTGAGAACATATGGTATTTCTCTTTTTGAGCTTGTGTTCATTCGCTTAAGATGATGTTTGCCAATTCCATCCATTATGCTACAAATGACATTATTTCATTTTTTTATTGCTGAGTAGTATTCCATTGTGTATATGTACCATAATTTTTTGTCTATTCTTCTGTTGATGAGCACCTTGGTTGGTTCCATATCCTTGCTATTGTGAAAAGTGCTGCATTGAATATGGAGATGCAGGTGTCTCTGTGGTATGATGACTTGTCTCCTTTGGGTATATTCCCAGTAGTGGTAGAGCTGGGTCGTGTGGCAGTTCTATTTTTAATTTTCTGAGGTATCTCCATATTGATTTCCAATGTGGTTGAACCAGTTTACAGTCTCGCCAACAGTGTAAGAGGGCTCCTTTAAAAACGATGGTTAGATGCCACAAAGTAGGTGCAATGCCTTCACCAAATTCATGTTGTCAGGCCCGAGGGCCTCTTCCATCCTTGTCAAGGGGAGTGCTAACCTTCTCTCCTTTAGTACAACACTGTAAGTGCACTTTTTAAAAAAGAGAATCCAAAATAATTATCTAAATCTCAAAAGAGCATCTAAAAAGGAAGTCTAAGAACTACTGTTTTCCTTGAAGGCAACTTCTTCAAACAGGGGTGTCAACCCCTAAATGAGTCCATTCATGGTTTTTTGGTTGTTGTTGTTGTTGTTGTTTTGGTTTTTGTTTGTTTGTTTGCTGTTTTGGATTTTCTCCTCATACTTGGAGAAGTAAAGTTTGGCCAAGATCAAAATCACACTTTTCTTAGCTTAGACAACACATTAATTATGCTTTCCATTCTCTTGGAGAAACATCTGCAAAGGTTTTTCCTCAGGAATGTGCCTGTTTTAGAAAGTCTCTTAAGATTCAGCAATGCTAACATTTGCTACTCTGAAAATCTAGCCAGCGAAATGGGGGGAAGGGATCATAGAAGCTTTTAGACTAGGAGGCTGGAGACTTGGATTGGAACCCTGGCTCTACTTCTAACCCTGTGATCCAGGCAGGTTACTTTTATTGTTTGAGTCTCTCTTTCCTGGTCAGTGAACTGGGAACACATCTGTTCTGCCTCTGAGGAAGGTTCTGAGGCTAAGATGGGAAAACGATGAAGATGCTTTCTCAGGCCACAAATTCTAAACCAAGGGTCACTAACACACACTCCTTCAAGGGCCAGATAGGCAATGCAATTTCATCAAGTAGCCAGCGTAAGACACAGGGAATGGTAGGCACTCTGACCTAACCCACGTGACTAGGAGACAAATTTGGCCCTGATCACCAGCTTGTGACCTCTGTTCTAAACAAAAATAAGGGTAATTAGAGAAAAGTTGTTGTTGTTGTTGTTGTTGTTGTTAGATGCCATCAAGTCAGTATCCGACTCATAGTGACACTCTGTACAACAGGGGAAACACTATTGTCAGTGCTTCTCTGCTGTGCATAGGGTTTTCAATGGCAGATTGATTTTTGGGAGGGGGTTGCCAGGTCCTTCTCCCAAGCCTACAGCTTCTGGTGTTCCCAGGTGGTCTCCCATCCGGGTACTAACCAGGGCCGACCCTGCTTAGCTTCCGAGATCTAATGGATCGGATGCCACAGGGCTACGGCTGCAGACAGAGAAAAGTAGCTCTCAAAATTGATGTAAAATAAAATTCTTCTTTCTCCTTGTGGGTTATGTCAAATAAATAAATAAATAAATAAATAAATAAATAAATAAATAAATATTGCAGTCCTAACTCACAGAACATCAGAGTGTGACTTTATTTGGAAATTGGGCCATCATAGATGTAATTACGGTTTTTGTTGTTTTTTTTTTCTTTTTTTTCCAGTGCTGGCGGTTGAACCCTGGGCATCACCCATACTAGGTAAGTGCCCTACCACTGTCCTGCACTGCATCCTCTTTTTAATTTTTTTTTTTTTTTTTTTTTTTTTTTTTTTTTTTTTTTTTTTTTTTTTTTTTTTTTTTTTTTTTTTTTTTTTTTTTTTTTTTTTTTTTTTTTTTTTTTTTTTTTTTTTTTTTTTTTTTTTTTTTTTTTTTTTTTTTTTTTTTTTTTTTTTTTTTTTTTTTTTTTTTTTAGTTTTTGAGACAGGATCTTGCTATGTTGTACAGGCTGTTCCTGGCCTGGAATTTTCCATTCTTCTGCCTCAGCTCCAGAGTAGCTGGGATTATATGTATATGCCATGACATCCAACTGGAATTACTTTTAAATTAAAATGAGGTCACACTGGTGTAGGGTTAGTGCCTAACTTGCTCCAACTGGCCATGTGAAGACACAGAGACACAGGGAGATGCTACATGAAGAGGGAAGGAGAGACTAAAAAGATGTACCTACTACCCAGGAAATGCCAAGGATTGTGGGCCTAAGAGCTAGGAAAGAGGCATGGAGCAGATTCTCCCTCAGAGACAACAAAAGGAAACTAACCCTGCCGACATCTTGATTTCAGACTTTTAGCCTCCAAATCTCAGAAAATAAAATTTTGATCTTTTAAGCCACCCAGTTTATGATATAGTCACATGTCATATAACAATTCATTCAACCATTCTCTACGTAGAAAACAATGATCCCAGAAGATTATAATGGAGCTGGCCATATTCAGTAATCAATGAACTGAAAAGGATGAGGCAGGAGGATTGGGAGCTTGAGGCTAGCCTGAGTTATACTTTTCAAGGCTCTGGATTTGATGCCAGCACTGAAGAGAAAAAAATTATAATGGAGCTAAAAATTTCCTACCACCTAGTGACATGGTTACGTAAGGTCATAGTGCAAGGCACCACATGTTTGTGATGATGCTGGTGTACACAAGCATACTGCAGTGCCAGTTGTAAGAAGTATAGCACATACAATCATGTATATAGTACCTGATACACGACCATAATAAATGACTGTTACTGGCTTATGTATTTACTAGACTATAGTCATCATTTTAGAGTGTACATTTTCTTACTTACATATAAAAAAAGTTTATTGTAAAAAAAAATGCCATGCCCTTCTAGCTGTCATCAAGTAATGAGTTAATTTCCTATCCTAGGTGCTAGGGATTTAAGTTGAATAAAACTCCCAAAGTTATAGGGAAGACAGATTCATTTTTTAAAAAATAACAAATTGCCATAAAAAGTGATAAGTGCTAAAAGCAAGACAAGGGCAAGGGCAGAGAGTATAGTTCAGTGGTAGAGAGCACTTGTGTAGCATACACAAGTTTCTAGGTTCAAACCCCAGTATTGGAGGAGGAGAAGGAAGAGGAGGAGGAGGAGGAGAAGGAAGGAAGGATTGAAGGAAGGAAGGAAGGATTGAAGGAAGGAAGGAAGGATTGAAGGAAGGAAGGAAGAAAGGGAGGGAGGAAGGAAAAGACAAGGCCCAGGACCTATATGAACTAATAGAGGAGTAGACTGTCAGGCAGCCAATGAGATGAAGTAAGAAGATGATATTCCACTGACACTTTAATAATAATTGTTAGCCAGATGAGAAGGAGGAAGGGTTACAGGTTGAATGAAAAGGAGTCAAAAATCCAGATAGCATGGGTGATAGGCAAATATGGTGCCAGTCACTAAGACAAAGAAGCCTAGAAGAGAAAGAGATGTAAAGGAAAAAAGGATTGATTCACTCTTGGACACAGTGAGTCTGAGGGGCCCATAGACATTCAGGGAAAGATGACAAGCACAGCATTTCCAAAGTATGTTCTAGGAACCTTAGTTCTAGGAGATGTGAATATTCCAGGAAAAAAGGGAAGATCTGTTGAAAGATGTTCTGGCCCAAGTTCCCTAGAAGGCAGAGCCTGGAGCAACGATTATGTGCCGATGCTTTCAGAGAAGGAGCATGAGAAACAATGCAATATACTTGGAAGAACCAGAGGCTGCTGGCAGCTACTCATTGGCCTCAGAACTCCACAATGGGCTACAACTCCAAGAGTTTAAGGAAAAGCAAAAGGCCACAAGTCCAGGACTCAGGCAGTACTCAGAGAATCCAAGAAAACATACAGAATGTGTCCAACACAGGTGTCAAATAAATTTAGAAAGCGCTGGGTACTATCCCACTCTTTCTTAGAAATGTGAAACATATATTAGCACATTGACAGTTCTTGAAGTACCTCACCATCTGTAACTGAGACTGAGTCATTTACAAAGAACACAGATTGGAGGGCACAGTGGCACTTTCCTGTAATCCCAGCAATAGGGAGGCAAAGGCAGGAAGACTGATGTGAGTTCAAGGCCAATGTGGTCTATATAGTGAGTTCCAGGCCTGGGCTACACAGTGAGACCCTGTCTCAAGGGGAAAAAAAAAAAAAAAGGAAGAGAAGAATAAAAAGGAGGAGGAGGAGGAGGAGAAAAAGAAGAGGAGGAGGAAGAAGAATGATTGATTTCTTACAGTTCTAGAGTCTTGGAAGTCCAAGATCAAGGGGCTCTCACCTAGTGAAGGTCTCTTTGCTGAATCATCCCATGGCAGATGGCAGAAGGGCCAGATAGCACCCTTGGGAAAGCAAGAGATCTACCTCTTAGCCTCAAGCCGTGCTATAAGTGGCATTAATTCATTCGTGAGAGTGGAGTTCTCATGACCCAAACACCTGCCATTAGGCCTTATACCCCAACACTGTCGAATTGGGGATTAAGCGTGTACCATTTAATAGTGAACTTTGGTGAACACATTCAAGCTATAGTAACCCCAAAGAAGATAGTGGTAGTGGTAGTCACTACCACCAAGAGGTAGTGAAGGCTGTGGGTTCCAGAGAGAGTTTTCCTGGCTTTTCTCTGCTTCTGGTGATAGAAGTTAGTAAATTTCAGGCAGGTTCAGGCAAATGGGGCCTGGAAACAGGGAACTACTTAGGCAAGGCAGTTACCAAGCAATCAATTAGGTCACCTAAATTTTGGTCGGGGCTGGGATTTGGCTCAGTTGGTAGAGCGCTGCGCTGCAATCTCTGAGGTCCCGAGTTCAATTCCCAGCACCGCAAAAATGGGAGAAGGACCTGGCAATCCACTCCCAACGCAATCCAGAAACAGTCAGGCATTGAAAACCCTATGAGGGTCGCTATGAGTCGGATACCGACTCGACGGCACCTAACAACAACAACAACAAGTTTTGGTCAGGCCACGTGAGTTTCATTGTCCTACGTTCCACTTTTCAAAGGAGACAAGAAATGACTGTCAATAGTCACCAGATCAAGTCCCATTCTTGTAAGAAAAACAAATCCTAGGACCTGGCCAGAAGTTACTTATCTAATCAATCTCTTATTGTTGTTGTTGTTGTTGTTGTTGTTGTTGTTGTTGTTAGGGGCCGACAAGTGGGTATCAGACCCATAGCAACCCAGCATACAACAGGGGAAACGCTACTGTTGGTGCTTCTCTGCTGTTCATAGGGTTTTCAATAGTGGATTGATTTTTGCGGGGAGTGGGTTGCCGGGTCTGTCTCCCAAGCCTACAGCATCTGGTGTTCCCAGGCAGTCTCCCAGCCAAGTACTAACCAGGCCCGACCCTGCTTAGCTTCTGACATCTGGTGGGATAGGATGCCATAGTGCTAGGGCTGCAGGCAAACAATCTCTAGGTAGAAACAATAGGAGCAATTGCCCTCTAACTCTACTGGGCCAATATATTGAGGCTCAATCTACTGAAACTAGCTTAAAAAGTCCAATCCAAAGAAAGGGACCATAAAACCTCCTGGACAGCAGTCCCAATTCGGCTATCCAGTCAGGACTCCCTCTGCTTATATAGAGGCTTTGTATATCCTCTCAAAATCTCCCTTGCTCTTACTTGCCTTGGCTATCTGTGGATTTATTCCCAGGTTTGTGGGCCCAAGGGCCTGGGGCACAGCACCTGAGGAGAAACTCTGGTCCCCCTAGGACCAGAGCTGCCAGAGAGACGGTGGACTGGGTTATCCAATGCCATTCAGTGTTGCAGTGCATCTGGTGGCTCTGCCCTTCGTTGCCCTGGAAATGCCAGTGCTGTCTGAGCAACAAGGAGGATGGGAGAACAGGAATAGGAGACATTTCTTAGTGAGTAGAGGCTGGAGGATGATTCAGGCTCAGACAGAATGGGTGCTGTCAAGTCCTTCCCCTTCAGACACTCCACACCACGGTATCTCTGGGCATCCTTTAGAGAGCACCTCCCCTCTGCCCATCCCTCTCCATCTCTGCAGCTGGATCCCAGCCCTGGAACCAATGAGTCCAACAGCTTTAGCACATCTGTGGAGCTCACGTCAAAGCTGACCACAGTTTGTCCTCTGGAGAGGAGAAGAAACCACACCACATGTCCTGGTTTCTTTTCTAACCTGGAAGCCCTTGTTGCCCTTTTCTGCACTGGGGCCTTGGCCTTGCCCTCCTGATGTCCCTCCATGGTTCTCTTACCTGGCACTCCTCAGCCCACTCTGCGATCCCAGGCTTGCCCCTCTTTGGTCACCCTGTGCTCTGTTGAGGGCCCCACCCCCTTCCTTTTCACATCCCTGGCATCATGCAGTTGCTTACGTGCTTTCTTTATTTAACTTTCTTTCCTTTCAAATGATAAAACTGCCTTCCTAGTCGAAGATTTACTGTGCCTGTAACAAGCCCCACCCAGCTCCCCATTGTGGTGAAATTAGACAAAGGCTGGTCATGTGGGAAACTGGAGAACGAAATGGCTCAGATTTACATGGGGGCTGCAGTATAAGCCTGTTGGAGAAGGATCCTCCCTAAATGGCCAAACATTTGTGGAGACACAAAGTGCCTGCTTTTCTCCTCTCTTGGACGTAAGGGAGGGACTTCACGGGGGGACTGAAACTTGCCAGGATGCCAATTACTGGGCCAAGTTGTCAGGGTGTAGTAGCTTCTCAAAGCATCCAGGAAGACAGAAGGTTTCAGATTAGAGTCTGAGCAGGGTCTACTGCCACCTTAGCTGCTCCCACTCCACAGGATGTGTTTGAGATGCCCAAGCTGACCAGGAGCCTGGAGTTAGCCCGAATGACCCCCTTATCTTAGGATACTGTCTTACAGGCGCCTCTCCACAAATTCCTTTAAAAGATCACTAGATCAGAATGCTCTGGGCCAGAACAAAAGGCTGTAGATATGGGCAGTAACTTCCGAGAACTTCCAGACCTCAAGATAACACAAATAGCATACTTTAGCAACCCCAAACCTCACCTTATCTGACTTTCACTTTCTCTACCCCCAGTTCCCTGATGTAATACACAATAAAAACCTTTACCCTGCAACCAGTCAGGGCTGGACATTAAACTGCTGCATCGGTGAAGTGTGGCACCCTCAAGCTCAAGCTTTAATAAAGGCTCTTTGTTATTGCACGGGACTTCGGACTCCCTGGTGGTCTTTGGGGAACTTGAACTTTGGACACAACAGTGTTCACGCTACTTCAGAATATGGTCGCCTCCAGAAAGGAGACTGGGATTCAAAGTAGAAAGTATCTGGCTGGAGGGTGCAGTTCAGTGGTAGAGCACTTGCCTCTCAGGCTTGAGGCCCTGGGTTCCATTCCCACCACCACAAGAAAATTACTTAACTAATTAATTTAAAAATTCACACCAGTGTAACGTGTCCACAGAACTTGTAAACATCCCACCACTAGCCCTCTGGTTCCCTACATGCAGGACCCCATTAAAACCCAGCTCCCAGTGTTTGTAAACAAAGCTCAGCACCACAGAAAGCCCTCAAGTAGATAACAGCTGAGCCAAGGGGATTCAAACACTGGTGGGCCTGGTTCCATTGAATGGCTTGTCCTCCTTCCCAACTAGCATGTCCTAGGTGAGGAGGAATAATTTGGGAAAAGGAACAAACTTCCCTCTGGAATTGTAGCAAGATTCTTAAGAAAAAATTCACACTCTGGATCTGAAAAATCTAGATCCCTATCCTATCCCTGCTATACTTTGGGCACATCTTTAACTTCCTTCAGTTTCCACTTACTTTCTCCACTGTTAAATGAGGATTATAATTCTTTTTTCCTAAGATTGTAAAAAAAAAAAAAAAAAAAAAAAAAAAACTAAATGAAACCATGTTTTTATGGTTCTAGGCCTGAACCTCCTGAGTGTTGGGATTACAGGCCTGTGCCACCACTCTTTGCTTCTAAGTAACTTCTTCTCATTTTCAGCAATTTTCTCTTCTCTGCTTTCAGCTTACCTTGCTCCTCTCTCATTATTTCTTCCTTAACACCTAGAAAGGTCTCTGAGGCTCCTTGACTATTCAAATGTCTGGGCAAAGAGAGTCAACTAGGAGCTTCTTAGAAATGCAGAATCTCAGGCCCCACCCCAACCCCTCTGAATCTGAATGTACATTTTAGTAAGATCCTCAAGTTTTTATCTAAGTACATTAAAGTTTGAGAAGCACATGCACTAGATCAGCCCCTGCTGCTTTTATTTACATCAAACAGCACTGGGTTTCAGTAATTTACCACACTGACAGAAAATTTCCCCCAGTAAACTGTATACTATGTACTAAAATCTCCACAATTGTGACATTTGAGTAACAACAAATAATACCTGTAATAAAAATAATACCACTGATATGTGTTTATTGCTTTAGTACTTACAGCACCCTTTTATACCCACATAATCTCAACTGTTTCTTTGCTGTTTGTTGTTAGGTGCCAACAAGTAGGGTCCGATTCATAGCAACCCTATGTACAACAGCGTGAAACACTCCCCAAGTCTGTGCCAGGCACACAGTCTTTTTTGTGTTAAAGCCCATTGTTGCAGACCATGTGTCAATCTACCTAGTTGAGAGTTTTCCTTTTTTTCATTGACCTACAACTCTCCCAAACATGATGTCCTTCTTCAGGGGCTGGTCCTTCCTGACAACATGTCCAAAATATGTAAGACACAGTCTAGCCATCCTTGCTTCCAAGGAACACTCTGGTTGCACTTCTTCTAAGACAGATCTGTTGGTTCTTTTGGCAGTCCATGTTATATTCAGTCTCCAGCACCATAATTCGAAAGCATCAATTCTTTTGTCTCTCTTATTCAATGTCCAGCTTTTACAACTATATGATGTGACTGAAAATACCATGGCATGAGTCAGGCACACCTTTGTCTTCAATATGACATCTTTACTTTTCATTACTCTAAAGAGATCTTTTGCCACAGCTTTTCCCAAAGCAATGCATCTTTTGATTTCTTTACTGCTGCTTCCATGGGTGTTGATTGTAGAACCAAGTAAAGCAAAATCGTGTCTTTCTCTCTCTCTCTCTCTCTCTCTCTCTCTCTCTCTCTCTGTCTCTCTTTCTCTCTCTCTCTCTCTCTCTCTCTCTCTCTCTCTCTCTATATATATATATATATATATATATATATATATATATATATATATATGTCTCTCTCTCTATATATATATATATACATAGGCTGGGATTTAGCTCAGTGGGTAGAGCACTGTGCTGCAGTCTCTGAGGTCCTGAGTTCAATTCCCAGCACCGCAAAAATGGGAGAAGGACATGGCAATCCACTCCCAAGGCAATCCCAAAACAGTCAGCCATTGAAAACCCTATGAGGGTCACTATGAGTTGGATACCAATTCGACGGCACCTAACAACAACAACATACATACATACATACATACATACATATATATATACATACATGCATACATAGATACATACATACATATATCTCACAGGCTCAGTAGTCCAGGCTGGCTCTGACAATCCTCCTGCCTCTGTTTCTGGGTACTGGGATTAAAAGCATGTGCATAAGTCAGGCTCACTTTTGTGTTCAACGTGGCATCTTTACTTCAAAGAGGTCTTTTGCAACAGCTTTCTCCAATGCAATGCATCTTTTAATTTCTTGACTGCTACTTTCATAAGTGTTGATTGCAGAACCAAGTAAAGCAAAGTCTTGGACAACCTCAATCTTTTCTCTATTTATCATGAAGTCACTTACTGACTCAGTTGTAAGGATTTCTGTTTTGTTGATGTGGAGGCACAATTCATACTAAAGGCTGTGTTTTTTATCTTAATCAGTTAATATTTCAAATCCTCTTCACTTTCAACAAGTAAAGTTGTGTTATCTGCATTAACACAGGTTGTTAATGAGTATTTCTCCAACCTTGATGCTGCATTCTTCTTTATAAAGTCCAGCTTCTCAGAGTATTTGCTCATCATAGAAATTGAAGAGGTATGGTGAAAGGATATAGTCATGACTTACACTTTTCTTGACTTTAAACCAGGCAGTGTTTCCTTGTTCTGTTCAAACGACTGCCTCCTGGTCCATGTACAGAGTCCTCATGAGTACAGTTAAGTGCTCTGGTATTCCCATTCTTTGCAATGTTATCCATAATTTGTTATGATCCACACAGTCAAATGCCTTTGCATAGGCAATAAAACATAGATAGACACCTTTCTGGTATTCTCTGCTTTTGGCTAATATCCATCTGACATCAGCAATGACATCTCTGGGTCCATGGCCTCTTCTGAATCCAGCTTGATTTTCCAGCAGTTCCCTGTCTATATGTTGCTGCAGTCACTTTTGAATGATCTTTAGCAAAATTTTGCTTGCCTGTGATATTAATAATATCATTTGATCATTTCCACATTCAGTCGGATCCCCTTTCTTGGAAATAGACACAAATATGGATCTCTTCCAGCCAGTTGGCCAGATAGTTGCTTTCCAAATATCTTGTCATAAATAAGTGAGCACTTCCAGTACTACATCTGTTTGTTGAAACATCTTTATTGGTATTCCATCAATTCCTAGAGCCTTGTGTTTTGCCAGTTCCTTCAAGGCGGTTTCCACTTCATTCTTCAGTACCATTGATCCCTGATCATATGCAACCTCTTGAAATTGTTGGTCATCCATCAATTCTTTTTGGTATAGTGATTTTGTGTATTCCTCCCATCTTCTTTGATACTTCCTGTGTCATTTAATATTTTCACTGTAGACTCCTTCACTATTGCCACTTGAGGCTTGAATTTTTCCTTCAATTCCTTAAGCTTAAGAAAAATGGAAAGCTAATGTAAATGGAATGCTTCCCCTTTTGGTTTTCTATCTCCAGCTCTTTGCACATATCATTATAATATTTGATTTTATCTTCTTAAGCTGCCCTTGGAAATCTTCTGTTTAATTCCTTAACTTCGTCATGTCTTCCATTTACTTTAGCTGTTCAAGTTTCAAGGGTATGTTTCAGAGTCTCTTTTGACATGTGATTTGGTCTTCTCTTTTCTTTCTTTTTTTTTTTCCTCCTGTTTTTTTAATAACCTTTTCCTTTCCTCATGAATGATGTCTTTGATGTTATGCTGCAACTTGTCTGATATTCAATCATTAGTGCCTACTGCATCAAACCTGTTTTTGAAATGATCTCTGAACTCAGGTGGGATATACTCAAGGTCATATCTTGGCTCTTGTACACTTGTTTTACTTTTCTTCAGTTTCAGTTTGAACCTGCATGAAGATATGGAACCTTCTGTCAGAGAGTGTTTCAGTGAATGAGCAAATGAATGAATGGATGAGGGGACTATTTCTTGGAGAGAAACTGAATTTTGAAAGGGTTTTTGGGTTACACTAATAAAAAGGTTTTATTCAGCTTCTAGTAAGAAACCTGGGGCTGTGGATATAGCTCAGTGGTAGAGCACTTGCCTAGCACATATAAAGCCCTGGGTTCAATCTCAAGCACAGAGAGAAAGAATGAGAGAGAAAGAGAGAGAGAGAGAGAGAGAGAGAGAGAGAGAGAGAGAGGCTTGCAAAGCAACAGTGGTCTAAATAAGATAGAGAAGAAGGGATGTAGTTTACTCTCCAGAAAGGCCCGGCTGGTATGGAGACTCTACATGGTCTCCAGATTGGAATCATTCTGTCTTCTGCTCCGCTATCCTTCACACATGACTTTACACCTTAAGATCATCTCATGGACGAAACGTGACTGCTGGGGCCCCACACATGAAGTCCATGTCCTATGGATGATGAAGGAAGAATGAGGGAAAAGGGCAAAGGAATGTTTGCTAGCTAGTTATCCCCCTTTAAACAGATTTCTCAAAACTCAATCCATGTGGTGGTGCATGCCTCTAATGCTACCATGTAGGAGGCCAAGACAGGAGGACCTAACGTCAAAGGCCAGCCAGGGCTAGATAATGAC
Organism: Pedetes capensis; assembly: GCA_007922755.1. NCBI lineage: Eukaryota > Metazoa > Chordata > Mammalia > Rodentia > Pedetidae > Pedetes > Pedetes capensis. Next base: position 17,200 of record VMDO01020008.1, read on the forward strand.
ACTGCCTTTTGGAAACAAACAAAGCAAAATAACAAAGAAAAACCCCATCCAGTCACTCTGACTGATTTCTCACTAGCCAATCCCTTCTGCAAGGAAGGCTAGAAAATGTACTCCTACTCGCCAGGCACATTGCTGCCCCCAATATAAGAGTAAGAAGTGGAGGATGGTGGCTATGGAGGAGAAAACTAGCATTCTCTGCCAGAAAGGGCATGAATAAAAGGGAGATATTGATATTGAAATTATTTTTTGTGTCCCAACACTTACTTGGGAGTGTTTTGCAATTCTCCCCACATAGAATAGAAGAATCTAAACAGGATAGAATGGCCCTTGCTGGGTTGCTTCTTCAGGAAAGAGTCTTTTTAAGCCAAGCATGATGGTGCACACCTATAATCCCAGCACTCAGGAAGCAGAGGCAGGAGGATGACCAGTTCAAGGCCAGCCTGGGCTACATAGCAAGACCCTATTTCCAAAAAACCAAGGGCTAGAGATGTAGTTCAATGGTAGAGCACTTGCCTGGCACAAACAAGGCCTTGGATTTGATCCTTAGCACAGAAAGAAAGAAAGAAAGAAAGAAAGAAAGAAAGAAAGAAAGATCCTCAACTGGCCCAATTTAGCTGACATATTGCTCTCTCCAAAAAGGTGCTGACTCCATGATGTAGTCATCATCACCCATGCTCTTCTTCCTCTCTGGTCCGCTCTCCACACTCTACATCCTAATTACCAGCTGGCTCTACCAAACTCATGCTCAGTCCTTCAGTTCTCTGCCTATGTGCTCTTATAAACTTTTCATTTGTTCTTACAAACCAAAGCTTTACCCACAGAGCACTTGTTTGACATGTGCTCCTGTCCTGGCCTTTTTTTCCCACCTACAAGTAGAAGGTACCTGAGGGTAGACACCATGTCTAACCTATTCACCACTGCATTTCCAGTTCATTGCACGGTATCAAGGACACAACAGTTGCTCCACAGATATTTTCTGAATGAATACATCTGATAAAGAAGTTTACACAATCTTTGGATTGTAATTAATGAAAATCTACCTAACTCATTTAAACAAGGGAGACTTAATTATAGTACAATGAATCTAGGACATCTTTCCTTTTTGTACTTAGAGGTTGGACCCAGGGCCTTGCACACACTTTGCAGGTGCCCTAACCAACTAGGCTGTACCTCTGCCCCACTTTTTATATTTTATTTTGAGTCAGGGCCTTGCTAAGTTACACAGACTGCCTCTGGCCTTGAACTTGCCATTCTCCTGCCTCAGCCTCCTGAGTCATGGGGATTATAGGCATGTACCACTACATCTAGCTGATTCTAGGATTTCTCACAGAAACAAAGGACAAGATTATAGCCTGGCCTCAGGAATGGAGAAAAACTAGAAACTCAAATACCACTGGGAGTCTCTTCATCCTTCATTCTCTCTCATCAGATCAACTTCTTTGGCTTATTTCTTCTACACAGTGAGGAAAACATGGTTGTCAATAGCATTTAAGTATTGCATGTCATTGGGTCAATCAGCTAGAGGAACATTAACATAACTCAGTGTTCTCACTTTCTTCCACAATCCCAGGGAAAATAACTATTATTCCCAAGGAGAATTAAATGGGTCAGATACCTGACTCTGAACCAATTAAGTGAGGAGGGAGTCAGAACCACATTGTGACAACATGGCAGCTCCCATTACTGAAAGGGTTAGATCAAAAAGCAGGGCCTGGGAATGGGAAGTCACTAAGGTCAACATTAACAAGGGAACAGTTTCACACTTGAGTTTCAGCTAAGCTACTAAGAGATCGCCATGTTTACTTTCTCAAGAAGGATACCATTCTTCGACAGATGACAAGTCTAATGATTGCTGAACAATTAGTCAAAGGAATAACTGCCCCTTAAATCTGACTGGGGCTGGGGTTTAGCCAGGCTGCACTCTCTGAGAACCCGAGTTTGATCCCTAGCACTGAAAAAAGAAGAGAAGGATGAGGCAACCACTCTTGAAGCAATCCCGAAGCAATTAGCCACTGAAAACCCTATGAGGGACACTATGATTTGGACCCAACTCGATGGCACCTAACAACAATAACAATCTTATTGGGCCAGCCTGCAAGTACTCCTAACAATAATCAAGTCAACCCAAGTAACACAAACTGCCCTTTCAATGTTATTGGGCCAGCCCACAGGTACCCCTAACAACCAAGTCAACTCAAATAACACAATCCATAGAAAAATACTATAAAACCCCTAGACAACTGCCCCACTTGTGTTATGCATTTTCTGGACCCCCTGCATGCTATAGAGGTTTCTTTTTTCTTCTATCCCTTTAAATAAAACTTCTCCGATTTTGCTTGCCTTTGTATGAAAGTTATTCCTGGGTAGCAAGCCCACGAGCCTACACCTGTTTACTCCAACTCCAACTCAGGCAACATTTCTTGGGGGCTCAGGCAACACTTTGTGGTTTTGGTGGGGAAGAATTGATTCCTGGAAAGGAGATTTTGGGAAGATTAAACAATGGATGTCCATCAGTTCCCACCCCCAGCCTCAGCACTGGCTTTTTGACCATCACTTCAGTTTCTCCTTGGATCAGTGTTAGAGCCCTAGGCCTTCAATGGCCCTTGCCCCAATCTTCTGGGGGGTCCTAGTAGCTGACTTCCAATTCTTTATTCATTCCCCTGAATCCTTTTCTCTAACAAAACCAGTGTTCACAGATAATTTGGGCACTTGAGCTTCACCAAGAGGAAGAGGTAGCCTGGCCTTTTCAACAACCAGGAGATCCTGCTGGGCATTCCTGGCTGTAGAATGTGAAAGTGGGGTCAGGAATGCTGTTGAACAAGCATGGAGCTCAGGTGGGGGCAGCTGTCTCCATGATTTCCTCCAAATGGCACTCTACTTCTCCTCTTACATCTGGCCATCAGGTTGTTACGAGAAATGAGGCTCCACAATCATCTGATAAACAAGGGAACTAGAAGGAGAAAGGATATGAGCATAGTCATTCAACACATCAATAGCACAGAAAACTCCTGAACTTAAGAGTCCCTTGTTTATGCTACAGCTATAGGAACTGGATGAGCTTAAAAGTTCTGCAAAGATAATACTATATTGTGGAGGGATGTAGCTTAGTGGTTGAGCACTTGCCTAGCACAAACAATGACATGGATTCTATCCCTATCATGGGGGGGCAGGGAGTTGGAGAATGCTGTGTTTACCAGACATAGATTGGTGAATGTCATCCAATGGATGCTCATGCAGTGGAAGAAGGGTGGAAGAGTAGCATGTTACTTCAACATGTAGCCATAAAATATCTGAAAAACTGTAATCTTCCACAGTCTCTCCAAAGGTGCAAGGGGAGAATCCTTCCTTGCCTCTTCCAGCTTCTGGTGGCTTCCAGTGTTCCTTAGCTTGTGGCCACATAATTCTGATCTCTGTCTTTATCTCCTCTTTTCTGCGTCTTCTCTTCTTTCTCTGGAAAAGACACTTGACATTGGATTTGGGACCCACCCAATCATTCAGCACGATCTTATCTAGAGATCCTTAATTACATTTGCAAAGATTCTTTCTTCAAATAAGTTCATATTCATGGATTCTAGAAATTAAGATATGGATGTGTCTTTTGAGGGGAGGGGGAGCATTCAACCCACCATAGTCACTTTGAGAGTAGCATTGACCTTAGGTTGACGGATACAGTCAAGAAAATTTCCAGAGAAATAACTGCCCCAATCTACTTTTTCTTCCTCATTCCATCTCCTGCCAGGACTCCCACTGGCAAAACCCAATAGAAAACCAGAAAGCATGTGAGCAGTTGATGGATCAGGCCCCTAGAGGAGAACAGAATAGAGAAGGGCGGGAGCATGCATCTGGAGGGGCAAACAACAAAATAGTAGCATACCATGTACGTCAAAGGAGGATTTTACTATTTTATTTTGTACTTTGGCAGGACAGTTCTCTCTTGTAGAAAATCATAATCAAATGGCAATAGTAAGGGTAATAGTTGAGCCAATTACATAACACACCTGTATCAGTCTGCCTTTATAACTGTTACACACTTGCAGGGATTCCATCTAAGGTGTAAGTTCATGTCTATTCATTGTATCTCCCACAGGAGTCTGTTGGAGCATTTACACTGAAATATATAAATTCCTCTCATTTCTCCTTTACATTATTGTCATGTTTTATGGCCTTAATTTTATGAAGCCATGATATAGGTTGGTTATATTATCCATGAATGCTAAAGGTGACATAGTAAAATATTTATTATAAGAAAGGCACAAGCTGGGCATGGTGGCGCACGCCTGTAATCCCTGCAGCTTGGGAGGCAGAGGCAAGAGGATTTCAAGTTCCAGATCAGAGGCAGTCTGCGTAACTTATCGAGAATTTGTCTCAAACAGTGAAAAAATGGGCTAGGGATCCAGCTCAGTGGTCCAGCTCCAGCACTTGCAAAGCATACAAGCACGAGGCCCTGGGTTCAACTCCCAGTACCACAAAAAAAAAAAAAAAAAAGGAAAGGGGCATGGATTACTTAAAGTTGGAAACTGCGGGTATAAATGAATCACAGTGCCAACACTCTTAAGTACTTGATAAATAGTATCTATTATTATTAAGGCTGTTATCACTCCTCACACAAACACACACATACTTCCAGGCACAATTAAGTTGGGGTTCCTGGAGACCAGTTCTGCTGTGAGCCCTCCAAATGAAAAGGGTGTAGCCCAGAGCCAGTTCTTTTGGGGGAGGAGACACTGAGTGACTCAACCCCAGGTTCAGAGAAACCTGGGTTCTGATACCAAGGCCTCCTCTCCTGCAGCTGTAAGTCTCCAAGGGAAGGACCTCTCTTTGAAGCTCTAGGAGTCCTAGACCAGCCCCCTACTAGGAGTATCCATTAAGCTCCCCTGATGAACACTCCAGCATCCTGGGCTTTCACCCAAAGTCCTGGTGGCCCAGCCAGGCTCCAAAGCTGCAAACAAGACATACCCAGCAGAGCTGACATCAATGAGTCCACCCGATTGAGGAGGAGTAGATCTGGCCCATGAGTCAGGTTTTCTCACCCACAGAGGAAGAGAGGGGAAGAGAGAAGAGGGTGGAAGAGAGTAGAAGGTGGAAGAGGAAGAAAGAAGAGGGAGGTTAAGAAGGCAGGGGTGGGAAAGGGAGCCCAGAGATGCATGACCTGGAAGGAGGAATGGAACAAATGTACCCTGTCTCCTTAACACTGGCATTCAAGACCGCTATCTCCATCTCCATCTCCATCTCTATCTCCATCTCCATCTCCATCTTGCCATTCTCTGACATACGGGAGATTGTCCCACAGAACTATTTACATATAGATCCCTTCAAAGGCCAGGCTAATTCATGCCTGTGTGCCTCTGAACCTACAATTCTCTGGCTAAATTGCTTTTCCATGGTTAATCTAGCTTGGAGCTTCCTGGAAAATATCACCTTCTCCATGAATTACTCCCCAATTCATATAGAATTATACTTACTTCTGTGTTAAAAATCTGGAGGTGTCTAAGGTACAATAAAATGGCCATTTACAAATTTATTCCAGTGTTCTCAAACTTTAATGTGTATCTGAATCACCCAGGAGGCTTGTTAAAACCTAGATTGCTGGCATCCATCTCCAGAGTTTCTGATTCTAATTCTGGCATGAGATAAGGCCAAGAATTTTCACTTCTAGCAAGTTTCCAGGTGTTTTTGACCCTGCTGGTCCAGGGATCACACTTTGAGAGCAACTCATTGAGTGCAAGAAATTATCACCCCTGGGTATGGTCAGTGGTGACATATTAATTAATTCAGTGGATGTCCACAGAGAGCTTGCCATGTGCTAGACATGGACCAGATGCTGAGTATTCAATAATGAGAAAAGAAGACAGAATTTGCCCCCATGGAGCTTCCAATCAACTGGAGGAAATAAACGTAGCAAATAAACATACTACTAAGTATATCCCCCAAGTGTCTATCAGCTTGTTGTGCTGTGGGGGCTTGCATGTTGCTGTGATGCTGAAAGCTATGCCATTAGTATTTCAGATACCAGCAAGGCCACCCATGATGGACAGGTTTCAGCTGAGTTTCCAGACTAAGGCGGACTAGGGAGAAGAACCTGGCAGCGCACTCCAAAAACAATTAGCCATCAAAAACCCTATGAATAGCAAAGAAGCACTGTCAAATATAGCATTGGAAAATAAGTCCCCCAGGCTGTAATACAGTCAAGAAATGACTGAAGAGTTGCCTCCTCAAAGTAGAGTCAAACTTAATGATAGTGAATGGAGTAAAGCCCCTGTGACCTCCTTTTGCTAATGTGGCACAACTTAAAATGAGAAGAAACACAGTGGTTTCAACAATGGGCTCCAATAAAAAGATCATGTATATGGCACAGTGTTGGGAAGTGTTCTGTTCTGCTGTACTTAGGGCCACTATGAGTTGGATCTGACTCCATGGTACTTAACAACACTAAGTATATAATAAAATTATGATAAGTTCTCTAAAGTAAAGTAAAAGGAATATTGTAAGAAAGAATGATAAAAATCTATTTCAGACTTGTTAGTCAGGTAAGGCCTTTTGAGGGCAGAGACATTTATACAGGCTTTTTTTTTTTTTTTTTTTCTTGAGACAGAATCTATGTTATGCAGGCTGGCCTAAACTCCTGGGCTCCAGTTATCCTCTTGCCTCAGTCTGCCAAGTAGCTGGAACTACAGGCACACACACCATGCCTAGTTTATACAGGATACTTTAAACAAACTGCTATAGGGGACACTATTTCTATCTTTTTTTCTTTGTTTTCCCTGACACTGGGGATTGAACTCAGGGTCTTGTGTATGCTTGACAAGAGCCCTTGTTACCAATTTTTAAGTTGTCCAGCTAATCATTAGGCTGTGTGCTCCTTGAAAGCTGGAGTCTTGTCTTATTAATATTCATGCCTTCAGCATGCTAGAGTAGAGCCTTGATAAATGGTGAAACAATGAATGGAAAGATGACTGAATAAATGGACAAATGAATGAATGAAATAGCAGATGAATGCATGCATACAAGTGTAGGTGAGTGGATGGGTGGATAGATAGATAGATAGATGAATGATTATCTCTAAAAGCAACACACAGCACTAAGGTCCCTGGTGGTACCAGTAAAATAAGAGCAGAAATTCATAGAAACTTAGCTTTCGAAATCCTGTCTGTCATGTAAGGTGACCACCAATGGCTTCTCCTTCCCGAGGCCCCTTATTTACCATTGCTAAGCCCCACTGCACATATGAATTACTGTCCTCTTTTATATGTCCATGCATGCCACAGCACACTTACTTCAACACACTCAATTGTCTTAAGCAATTTTCCACCTATTGACCAACTATGTGCAAGCAACTCGGGCAAAACCACATTCTCTGTTTCAGTCTTAAAAGGGAATAGGGGTGGGGAAAAATATGAGAAAGTTTTTCTCCCGTCTCTCAGCCAGAGAAGGCAGAGAACTCAATGGGTGATGAGAGGCCTGCTCTGATAACTTATCATGTGACTGCAAAAATCACTTTAAATGACACATTTTCTCTAAATGTGTCTTAAGCCTCATAAAAGGAGCAGGGTTTATTTAGAAACTCAGTTGTAGTCACAATAAATATAAGAAAAACACCAGGGTCCCTCTGGGGTAACAAGAAAATGAGAGAGAAAAGAAAACTATAGGGAGACCACTCCCTTCCCTTGAAAGAATCTCCAGTAGAGGATGAACGTGCAACTGCCTTCAGTGTTTCCGACTCCCATGGGCTTGTTTATAATCTCAATCAAACTCTTAACTACCCAAGCCCAGGGCTCATGCCAAAGGAATACGGGGTCAATAGGGAATTTCCAAAGGATTTGAAGTGGGAGAAGAACCCCTCTCCATCCAAAAGAGGCAGAATAAAGAATCTGGGACATGAAATTCCCCAGAGATTGAAACAAAACACTTCTTAATTGTGAAGGATCTGAATAGACAATTCTCAAAAGAGGACAAGAGATGAACCAATGTGGGCATGAACATCTAACCCCAATAGTAACTAAAGAAATGTAAATAAGGCAACATCTCATATGTCTGCTTGTGCATATGTATGTGCCCCTCATATACTTTAAACTCTAATTCTCTGTGTGAGTCAGGATGTCCTGAAATGGTGTCTAGCAGAATTGAATTGATACAACTCTTCTGGGACACTAGGTCTCACAGGTCCATAAAATGTTCATACTTTTCCCAAGAAGAGAAGAGGCTGGATGTGAGCGTGATCTGTCTATGACATCTGTCATCACATTGAACTCCAGAGTTGATTCTGATGATCTGACTGGCTAGGCGAGTGTCCCCATCCTTCTTCACCGCTCCATGTGTATCCTTCCTGGGTCTAACCAGATGAACTTCCTGATAGAGGAGGATCATAAGGGTATAGGAGTAGCTGCACTCCCCTGCTAGAACCTCTAAACAAGCTCTCAAGAGGAGGCTGGGATTTGACATCGTTTTATTCCTACTCCTTTCTTTCTTTTTTCTTTTTTCTTTTCTTTTCTTTTCTTTTCTTTTCTTTCTTTCTTTCTTTCCTTCTTTTTATTTTTATTTTTATTTTTTTGAAGTACTAGGGGTTGAACCCAGGGCCTTGCACTTGCATGCTTTGCAAGTGTTGTACCGCTGAGCTGTACCTGCAGCCCATTTTTAAACTTTTTTTTAGACTCACTAAATTACGCAGACTGCCTATGGTCTCAAACTTGTGATCCTTCTGCCTCTGCCTCCATCTCCTGAGTCGCTGGGATTACAGGCATGCACCACTGCACCCAGCTTCATTTTATTCCTAATTCTGATCATCTGCTCTAAGAGAATCACTTAAAATACAAAAATAAGCAAAACAACAGCAAAGAGAAACACTGATCACCAACACGAATCACAAAGATATTGATCCCTGTGTCATGTATGTAGTGAAAGATTGGAAACAACTTAAAAGTCCAGCAACCATAGAGCATGCTTTACATGCCCAATTATGTGTTCTGCAGGGCTTTTCCTTAGGGAATGTATTAGCAGTGATGTTGTCGAAGGTGCAGCCTCCAGCTCCTTCAAGAGAATACCATGATTGGGTCTCTAGAGTCCAAAGCCTGGTTTTCAGCTTTTCAGGGTCAGAGACTGGCTTTTGTAGTGCACCAGAAAAGACTCGCCGTTTGGGGACAGATTTGGCTGATATAGTCACTGAAGGCCTATTTATTAGTTCACAAGGGATGGCATCCTTTCTAAACATGAGTACATGTGCATCCACTTCCCAAAAGCTGATATTGGGGTGGATGGGAAGAAAAATCAGGTTATTTGGTGAGAGACAGGTGTGAATAAAAGGAGATACATAGTTCTTGTTTGTTGTTAGGTCCCATTGAATTGGGTCCAACTCATAGCAACCCTATATACAACAGAACAAAACATTCCCCAACACTATGCCAGGCACAGAATCATTTTTATGTTTAAACCCACTGTTGCAGGCACTGTGTCAATCCATCTAGTTGAGGGTCTTCCTTTTTTTCACTGACCTGTCACTCTCCCAAACATCATCTCCTTCTCCAGGGATTGGTCTCTCCTAACAACATGTTCAAAATACTTAAGACACAGTCTAGTCATCCTTGCTTCCAAGGAGCACTCTGGTTGCATTTCTTCGAGGACAGAACTGTTAATTCTTCTGGTAGTCCATGATACCTTGAATATTCATCTCCAGCACCATAATTCAAAAGTATCAATTCCTCTCCTGTTTCCCTTTTTCATAGTCCAGCTTTCACAAGCATATGATGTGACTGAAAATACCATGGCATGAGCCAGGCATAGTTTTTAGGAGAATTTTTTTCAAACCATAATAAGGCGTGGTGAAATGCTTCTGATCTATGAGAGACAATAAGCTCTCTAATGAGTGAAATGCTTATTTCTCTTTTCTCTTAACCTGGTGTTTCTTCCCATTGAAAGAACAGGTTGCTCACCAGTTCACTTTTCTACACCTATTTTTCTATGCTTACTGCTCCCCTTTTTATTAATGCAGTTTCATTTTTACCAAAGGTGACTGAGCAATCCAGGGAGGACTCCAGTTAGACTAATCAGGGTTAACTCTTTCTTCAGAAAAGAGTAGGCATAGCCAGCCATGGTGGCACATACCTGTAATCCCAGCACTCCGGAGGCTCAGGAGTTCTAGACCAGGCTGGGCTATATAAGGAGACCCTCTCAAAAAAAAGAAAATGAATGAAAAAATAGGATGTAAGGAAGAAAGAGAGAGAAGGAGAGAGGGAGAGAGAGAGAGAGAAGAAAGAAAGGAAAGGAAGAAGAAGAAAGAAGGAAAGATAGAAGAAAGAGAGAAAGAAAGAAGGAAAGAAAGAAGAAAAGAACAGAACAGAAAAGAAAAGAAAAGGCCAGTTGTGGTCTACTGAATTACAGAGAAATCACTGTGGTCCTACACTGGTTGAACTTGCTGGAAATGGAAATCCATCTTCCAGTTTCTTCAGATGTGTCTGCCAAAGTCATTCTAAAACAAAAGCAAGTACAAACAGTAACATAAGCAGATCTTTATAACATGGTGTCAAATGGGGAACCGAAGAATAAGTAGATGGGCACAATGAAGCATGCCTCTAATCTAAGTGACTCAGGAGGCAGAGGCAGAAGGATTACAAGTTAGAGACAAGAGGCAGCTTGTGTAATTTAGCAAGACTCTGTCTCAAAACTTAAAAAAAAAAGGGGGGGGGTGCTGTGGAGGCACTCCAGTGGTAGAGCACTTGCAAAATATGTGTGAGGCCAAACCCTGAAGTAACAAGCACACATACACACAGTAAGAAACAGAAGGAGACCTCCAGCATAATGATATTCATTGAAATTAAAGGCACATGCCTTGCTGGATGTTGTGGCATATGCCTGTAATCCCAGCACTCAGCAGGCTGAGACAGAAGGATTGACAGTAGTTTAAGGCCAGCCTGGTTTACGGTACATAGCAAGTTCCAGGCCAGCTTAGGCTACACAGTGAGACCCTGTCTCAAAAAAAAAAAAAAAAAAAAAAAAAAAAAAAAAAAAAAAAAAAAAAAAAAAAAAAAAAAAAAAAAAAAAAGGAAAGAAAAGAAAAGAAAAAATGTCCAGAAAATAATTCCACCTGCTTTCAACAACACTAACGAATGGAATGGTTGATGTATTTTAGTCATTACACAAACTGAACACACTCTTTTGAATTAGGCACCATTGCCACCTGGTGGTAGTAGCTCCAAACTGAGGCATAATTCAGTAAATAAATAAATAAATAATAAACACTGAAATGTACTGTTAAATTCAACTGTACATTGCTTAATGACCAAGATGTGTTCTGAGAAATGTGTCATTGGGCAACTTTGTTATTGTATGAACATAAGAGTGTGCTTACACTAATCTCTGGGCTGGGATTTAGCTCAGTTGGTAGAGTGCCAGTCTGTAGTCTCTGAGGTCCCCGGTTTGATTCCAGCTCTGCAAAATGGGAGAAGGACCTGGCAATCCACTCCCAAAGCAATCCCAAAACAATCAGCCATTGAAAACCTTATGAGGGTTGCTATGAGTAGGACATGACTCAACAGCACCTAACAACAACAACAACACTAATCTAGATGGTGTAGGTCAACCATGAGATGTGGTTTTAATAAGGCAATGGGGACACCATGAACATAAGATATATGAGGCTGCCGCAGGCATCACACAACATATTGTTTTACAGTAGACTTTTTTCTTAAGTAGAAGCAGGACACTCAAGTAACAAAAAGAATAGTATGGCAAATACACACACTAGTAACAGTCATTTATTTTTTATTTTTACTATTATGATGTTGTTTGGTTGTTTTTTTGAGACAGGGTCTAGTTATGTAGCCCCAGGTGGGCTCAAACTTGTGATCCTCCTGCCTCAGCCTCCCAAACCCCCTTCCCAGCCACCATGTCTGGCCATATAGATGCTTATTGTCCTTATCAAGTGTTATGTACTATACATCATTGTATGTGCTGTATATAACTGTAGTATATGACTGGCAGCACAGTAGGTTTGTTTACACCAGGATCCCCACAACACCTGGATAATACATTGTGCTGTTACAATGGCTACGATATTAGTAGATGATACAAATTTTTCAACTCCATTATAATTTTATGGGACCACTGTTGACTATGCTAACTCTTGTTGACTGAAATGTTATTATGCAGCATACAACTACGTATAATTTGATGATTTTTCTCCCCCTGGTACTGGAAATTGAGCTCAGGCCCTTGCACAGGCTAGGCAAGCACTCTACCATTGAGCTACATCTCCATCCCTAATTTCATGATTTTTGACAAATATATACACCTGTGTAATCACCGCTCTAAACCACTCTGAGACCATGTGTCAAAAAACGTGGACATTTCAGCTATGGATGTAGCTTAGTGGTAAAGCACTCATCCAACATGTACAAGGCCCTGTGATTGAAACAAAAAAAGAAAAAAGAAAGGAAAAGAAAAGAAAAGCAAGAAAGGAAGGGAATTCCATTACCCCAGAAAATTCTTTCATCCTTTTTAGTGAATCCTCCCATACCCTAAACTGAAAGCAAGCATAGATCTGTCTCTGTCACTGTAAATTAGCTTTATATGTTGTATATCTTTATCTTCTTGGAATTATACAGTATGTACCCTGTGTTTGCTATTTTAGGAATTGTATTTTTGAGATTCATCCACGTTGTAGCACATATCAACAGTTAATTCATTTTTATTTCTGAGTAGTGTTCCATTGTATGGATGTACCAGAGTTTGTGCACTAGACAGACATTTGGGTTATTTCTAGTTTTTATTACAAATAAAGCTTCTATGAATATTGAAATATGAGCCTTTGTGTGGACAATGTATTCTCTTTTTTATTTTAGGTGGAATTACTGGGTCATAGGACAGATGTATGTGCTAATTTTTAGGAAACTACCAAAACACTTTTCTAGATTATTTGTACCTTTTTACACATCCACTAGGGATAAATTTCCATTAACAATAAAAAGATTTTGAAAACCTAATTTATATAAATGGGCAAAAAGACATAGACACTTGAAGATGTGCAAATATCTGAAAAGCACAATGTGGGGAAAAAAGTGCCCAACATCATTAGTCTTTTGCTGTTGTTAAGTGCTGTTCAGTCAGGTCTGACTCATAGTGACCCTATGTACAAGAGAACAAACCCTACCCAGTGCCATGCCACACACATGATTTTTTTATGCTTAAGCCCATTGTTGCAGCGACTGTGTCAGTCCATCTAGTAGAGGGTATTCTTTTTTCTTTCCCTGATCTGCCATTCTCCCAAACATGATATCCTTCTCCAGGGGTTGGTCCCTCCTGATAACATGTCCAAAATATGTAAGACACAGTCTAGCCATTCTTGCTTCCAACAAGCACTCTGATTGCACTTCTTCTAAAATGGATATGTTGGTTTTTTGCAGTCCACGGTATATTCAATATTCATCTCTAGCACCATAATTCAAAATCACCAATTCTTGACATAACATTTTATACCCATTAGAATTCTCCATGTGTCTGTCAGTTTGCTGTACTGTGGGGGCTTGCGTGTTGCTGTGATGTTGAAAGCTATGCTACTGGTATTACAGATACCAGCAGGGTCACCCATGGTGGACAGGTTTCAGCTGGGCTTCCAGACTAAGAGAGATTAGGGAGAAGGACATGGCCAAACCACTCCTGAAACAATCAGCCATTGAAAACCCTATGAATAGCAGAGAAACACTATCAATTACAGTGCCAGAAAATGAGCCCCCCAGGTTGGAAGGCACTCAAAAGATGCCTGAGGAAGAATTACCTCCTCAAAGTAGAGTCTACCTAATGACAAGAATGGAGTAAAGCCCCAGGGACCTCCATTTGCTGATGTGGCACAACTAAAAATAAGGAGGAACAATTGTAAACATCCATTAATAATTGGAATGTGGAGTGTACGTAGTATAAACCTAGGAAAATTAGAAATCGTCAAAAGGGAAATGGAGTTCATAAACATCAACATTCCAGGCATCAGTGAGCTAAAATGGACTAAAATGGACTAGTTCCCTAATGCTACTATAAATTATTACAAACTGAGAGGCTTCACATAACACAGATGTAATATAGTACACTCTGGAGGCCAGAAGTCAAAGTAGGTCCAGCAGGGCTGCATTCCTTCTGGAGGCTCTCAGGAAGAATATGGCCCTCGCCTCTTTCAGCCTTTAGGGGCTGTTTACATCCCTTGGCCCCTGGCCCCATGTCATTCTTACATCACATCAATTGTCACATGTCTTCTGACTTTTTCTTTCCTCTTGGAAGAATCCCTGTGGCCAAGCCCACCTACATAATCTGAGATAATCTTTCCACCACAAGATCCTTGATTTCATGGGAGCTGCAAAGTCCCTTTGGTAACATATTCACAGGTTTGGGGGATCAGGATGTAGACACATTTGTAGGAGGGACTGCTAGTGAGTGGCCAAGCAGGGGCCCAATCCCAGTGCTATTGTATTCTTAAATCTGTGATCTCTTTCTGAACCATACTGTCTCTTCCTCTCTTTGGAGCAGCTCTGGATCCTCAACAGGCACAGATTCTCAAAGAGAAAGGGACATCAGAATGCCCTGTGGGAGACCCACCAGGGGGAGGAGCTCCTGATGGAAACCAAAGGCCTCCTTTCCAAATCTAGGAAGCAAGATGGAGCAGAAGACTCCAGAGCCAGACCACATTCACCAGAGCTGGAGGGGAGCAGGGAGGGGTGTGGTCTTCAGGGCTAGGCAGGAGGAATTTGCTGGGGAGGGGGCAGTACTACCTCTGAGGCTTAACTGTTACCACACCAAGGAATGGCACACTAGAAGTGACTCACCTATCTCTCTCCTTCTGCTTAGGCAAACTCCCAAAGCCTGCTGAAGCTCCAGGCCCTGTGGAGATGGGCCATCTGCCTCCAATCTCAGCTGTGTGCCTACTAGCAAGATTCTTCACCAACAAGTGCCTTAAATGCCTCATCTATAAAATGGGGATAATTGTACCTCTTCTCTGGGTTTTTCATAGGAATTAAATAAATTCATATGTTGTAAAGGCTTACAACATTACCTGGGAACAACATAAGCGCACACAAACATTGGTGGGGAGGGTGCAGATGGCTGGGGTAGGGACAATCATTTGGGCCCTCAGTGTCCAAATTTAGCCTGGGTATAGGTGCTGCAGCGGGTTGTGTCTCAAAGACATTAAGCTGGGGTCACATGGGCCATGCATGCGTAACCTATCAGTGCTGCAGAGCATGTGTGGCAGCTTTTGTCACCTTTTCCTGGATCCATGGATTGATTGCCTTCTAGAGAGGCCTAATTTTCAGGGACTTTAAGTCCTTAGCTGGGTCCAACTACAAGGAGGGTCCCCCTTGTTGTGGTCCACACCTGACTATTTTGACAACTTCCTGCCAAGGATTTTCAAGAAGGTTCACTTCAAATTGTATAGCTCCTTCTGCCCCTGCCATCTCAGTCACTGGGCCAAGGATGAGCCACAGAGTAGGTACATTTGAAACCAGAATCTCCAGTGGATGAGAGACTCTGGTGAGGGTCTGAAATTTCAAATCAAACAGAGATTGGTTTGAGAGCTAGCTCTGCTGTTGACAATCCTGGAGACTTTGAAACCACTATTTGATCTTCATGTGCCTTAATTTTCTCATCTATAGAATGGGTATAATTATAGAGCTTATATCATAATGATATTTTTGTTTTTGTTGTTGTTGTTAGGTACCGTCAAGTCCAGTACAATTTATAGCAACTCTATGCACAGCAGACTGAAACACTCCTGGATTCTATGCCAGGCACACAATCTTATTTATGTTTAAGCTCATTGTTATAGGCACTGTGTCAATCTATGCAGTGGAGGGTTTTCCTTTTCTTCATTGACCTGGCACTCTCCCAAACACGATGTCCTTCTCCAGGGATTGGTCCCTCCTGACTACATGTCCAAAATACATAAGATGCAGTCTAGCCATCCTTGCTTCCAAGGAGCACTCTGGTTGCACTTCTAGGACAGATCTGTTGGTTCTTTTGGCAGCCCATGGTATATTCAATAACTGTCTCCAGCACCATAAGTCAAAAGCATCAGTTCTTCTCCTGCCTCCCTTGTTCAATGTCCAGCTTTCACAAGCATATGATGTGACTGAAAATACCAAGGCATGACTCAGGTGCACCTTCGTCTTCAATGTGACATCTTTACTTTTCAATACTTTAAAAAGATCTTTTGCCATAGCATTGTTTTGGGAAAAGCTGTGACAAAAGATCTTTTTAAAGTATTGAAAAAATGTTTTTGTGAGCATCATAAAATACATATAAAGCTTTTAGCACAGCGCTAGGAGCATATGGTAATCAACTGCCAATGTATGGTGACAATTTCTTCTGATCTTAGTAATCAAATTGCATTATTTTCCTATATCATTCCTGTGACATGGGGTGACAAAGCTTCAGACTCATCTGTTCCAGCTCTCCCAGAGAGAGGAAGGCCCCTTGGGGGGCCAAAAGTGTGTGTTCCATGATGTCAGAGCTGGGCAAGAAGGCCAGGAGTAGGACAGCATTTGGTAGGTGTCTCAGCAACAAGATCTGGGAGACTTGTTAGCAAAGCAGCAAGGGAGAAAGAACAACAAAGCTCAAGTGAACCCAGAGACACCAAGGACCCTTGACCTTAACTGATGGTTGCAGGGTTTGGCCCCTTAGAATTGTGGAAATCTCTGGTATCAGGAAAGCAAGAGGCTTCCTTTGACTTGGGGATATTTCTCAGGTTTGGCAGAAGATGGTGCTACAGGAGATCAGAGGAGATTTGTGGCTGGGATGAGGGGAGATAGGGGTATAGCTGGTACCTTAAATATCCTCTCTCTCCCCACAACCAGATCTACAAAGCATGGTAACTGCCATGGCCACCATAAGGAAGTGCTGTCAGTGTGCCAGAAGCTTAGTCACAGCACTTAAAAATGATCCCATTAATCCTGTCCTATAGCTGTTGATGGGGGTTTAGTTCACTTAGTAGAGTACCACTCTGGGTGCTCTGAGGCCCTGGGTTCAATCCCCAGCACTGCAAAAAATGGGAGAAGGACCTGGCAGCCCACTCCCAAAACAATCAGTCATTTAAAACCCTATGAATAGTAGAGAAGCATGGCATGGTGTCAGGGAGTGTTTTGTTGTGTTGTACATAGGATCACTATGAGTCACACCCAACACTGCAACTCTGCAACTCTACGTCACCCAACAACAACATAGCTTTTATAAAAGACAAAAATAGCATTCAGAGAGATTAAGAAATTACTTGAGGTCACAGAGCATGTAAGTAAAAAAGCCACAGGGTTGGTTCCTGTTTTCCCATCTGTCCTCACTACCTGCCCAACCACCATCCACACCCACACCACACCACCACCACCACCACCCCTTGTCGTGGTAGGGCCTGAGCCTGGGAATCCTGGAAAGGCAGAAACAGCAGCTGCTGCAGAGGCTAAGAGAAGGACCACACTCGGCACAGAGGGAGAGCAGCAGGGGTCTTTGGGTAGCTTTCAGGCTGAGCAGAAGACATTCATACGGAGAGGCTGACAAGCCCTGACAACTTATGCATCAACACAGCAAGGTACAGTAAATATTTATTGAGTGCCATGGAGAAGGAGAACCAGGTCCCTCCCACACCTGTCTCTAAGACCAATGCCCATGGGCTGCTGAGGGTGCTTGCCTGGAAGTGAGTGGCTGCCTTGAGAGGATGTGTATCAAACCCGCTACCTTGGACGAAAGGAGAGAGTCACAAGAAGGAAAGTATTTCTGGGGCTCCCAGGATCACCACTGAGAATGTAATCTTTCTGGGCTCTTGGGCCTGGTCTTTTGCTAGACCACACAATTGCAAATTATTTATCCAGCTCCTTTGGCAACAATAGAGTGTATGTGACCTCAGGCTGGGCAATCACAGAAGCCCCGCTCCCTGGCCACGTTGATCATCCAAGAGATGAGCACAGCTTACCCAATCCAATGAGAGCCTTCGGTCTTTTTTTTCCCCAGTACTTGGGGGCTGAACCCATGGCTCACCCACACTAGGCAAGTGTTCTGTCACTAAGTCACACTCCTTCCCATTTTTTTCTGAGAGACCACGTCTTACTAACTTGCTCAGGCTTCCTCTGGCATTGATGTTGTGATCTCCCTGCCTCAGCCTCTTCAGTCGCTGAGATTTCAGGCACATACCATGGCGCTTGGCATCTCCTGAGTTTTTATATACTGAAGGAGGCTGTGGGGAGAGGAGGGAAGTCCTCTTTGGTTTCTTTGGCCTATAAAATTAGAACTTGCAAGCCAGGTGCCATGGCACAAGCCTGTGATCCCACTGGCTTGGGAGGCTGAGGCAGAAGAATCACAAGTTCAAGGCTCTGGCAGCCCACACAACTGAGCAAGACCTTTTGTCTTAAAATAAAAAAGGAGTGAGGGTTGCAACCAGTGGTACAGCACTTGTCTAGCATGTGTGAGGCCCTGAGTTCAACCTCCCAGTAAGTACCACAGAAAAGTAAATAAATAAATAAATAGGACTTGCAGCGTGCAGTGAACTGGCATGGCACCTAACAGTGTGAACTTAGCTTGTCCACAGCAGGAGAGCATAATTACAGCTCCCAAAGAGAAGTGTGGGAGTGGAAGATTGGGAACCACGCTCTGGTTCTCCCCAGCATATATCAGGCTCTTTTGGACCTGTTGCCCAGCCTGTGGAGGTTGCCCCGGGCTCTTCCACCTGCCACCATTCCAATTCAGTACACCTTTTGGTGCCCCTGGAATAAGATGGGAATTGCACCCCCTGGAGATGAATGAAACACATTCTATACAACCATATGCGGTAGCTCCAATTACAGATGAGGAGCTAAGGCTCAGAGATGAAATGATTTGTCCAAGGTCACACGGCCAAGGTCCACAGACATCAGAACGCTCCACAGACATCAGAACGCAGATTTTGATGGCACCACTGCCTCCTGGCTGGCTCTTAAGGCAGCACACAGGTCAGAAGGTGGGCAGCTCTCAGCACTCCAACTGGCCTTTCAAAGTCTGGGAGCTGTTACTCCATGCAGTACCACTGTATCTAGGAGACATCGCAGGGCCCTTGTTACTCAAGCCTTATGAAGCTCTGGGTTCCTGTGAGTGAATTCATCCTGCAGATGAGGGATCAACATGTGGAGGAGGAAAGTTTAGTGATATCTGTGGCTTTTGTCCAACCAGCAACATTCCTTCTTCTAGTAACAGGACCCTAGGTTTGCTCTGCAGACCTACTCTTCTGCACTGGATACAATCTTTGTGGGACTGTCTGTCAAAATGTCTCATCTTTTCTGGTCAGAATGTGGACTTTTGGAACCCAATTCTTGTGAGGAGGCTAATTCTTTAGATTTTCAACTAATTTTTTGGTAGCAATGGTAGCCAGCATTGTCAGTGTACAACTCACAACTGCTTGCCACTCACTATTCCCATAAATACCTGCAGCTTCCATCTACAACCCCTGCAATCCTTTTCCTGGAGGCTCTCTCTGGGAGCCCAGAGACAGGAAAGGGACAACCCAATAGTGCCCGGCAGCTAAGGGCCTCTCTTCCAGGAGCCTTCAAGTAGTGACTAATAGAAGTTAGTGGAAATATACCCCAACTCTCTTGCCCCTCAGCAGGGTTAACTCTGAAATGTATTCCACACAGTGTTCTAGCTGTCCCTGGTAGAATTGAGGCCATGTTCCATCCCTCCCCCATGGTAACCTCAGTAATGCATACTCTACTGGTTTCCTTCCCTTTCCTGATTTGCTTATCCCAACTCTCCTATCAGTGCTTCCTGGGATCACTCCACCAAAATGAATTGAAGTCTAATATCCCTTTCTCAGGGTCTGCTCCTTGGTGACAACCCCACATCCTTCTGGATAATTCTTATTCTGCTTAAATTTGCAAAAGTCTGGTTCTGTTGCTTGCAACCCGAGTACCCTATCAGAATTAATAGTGGTCTGGAGTTGTGTCATATTGTATCTGGTTGTGATAATCTAAAGACCATCAATACTCTGAAAGGGAAGGAAGAGGGACTGATGAACTTTTATTCCAAGTTCTTTTCTATGTACGTTCAGAGAAGTTGGTTTTCTAGCTATGCCTGTGAGTGGAACTGTTCAGATAGTACATGGCCCAGAATACCAGGTCTCTTGTGCTATGGAGGTAGATGTCTGTGCAGATATGGTACACAGACTTGGGTGGGCTAATGGCCTGGGAAGAGAACTCAAGAGATGTAATACCAGGGTACACCAGGCAGAGGGAACAGCATGAGAAAAGGCACAGAAGCAAGAAAATGGTTTGTCTGATGGAGTGATGGGTTGAGTTCCTAGGGTGGAAGTTAGAGACGCTGACAAGGGCCCATTTATGAAGGATCTTGTATGTCACCCTCATCTCTACAGTCCTCAGAGCTAGCACAGAGACTGATGTCCCACAATAGGTGCACGGTAGTATAGTGGATGAGTCCATGGAGGAATGACTTCAGCCACTGTTGTCCTCCAGTCCCTCTTAGAGTCAGAGCTAAAAACAAGTAGATGAAATCTCCCCTAACAGGATAGGGCAGGTACTCTTTCCTCTCGCTTTCCCATGCAGGGGGCCTGCAACTCCGGATGAGGTAGAGTGGGCTCCAGACCTGGGACATGAGTTGGGTGGTGGAGGAATTAAGAATCAGACAGGCCATGGAGCTGGCTGGGTCCAGGCTAGGCCTCCCTGGAGTCCAGACCCACACCTGGGCTGCTCACAGCAGATAGATGAACAGGCGAGGGCACTTCAAGCTGGAGGAAGGGTGGAGCAGGATGTGGGCTGGGGGCCACAGAAGGTGGTCCAGGGGCAAGCTGGCCATTTTGCTCATGCCATCTGGCAGGCCCAAAGCTTACTTGAGCTCAGTTAATCCGTCTCAAGCCAAACAAGACTGCTGCTCCCTCCACCCATCAGCAGGACTTGTGACTCAGACCTAATTGACCCAGTATTGGCGTCATCAAGGTGTGGCAGTATTCCTGGAGAGCTGGGCGCAGTCCAAATCTGAGCAGATGGCATGAGGGCTGCTGGGTGAGGCTGGGCATGTTGGCTGGCCCAGCTAAGGCACATGTCACCCATCTTCACTCTGACGGAGGCAGCTTCCCCATGGGAGTCCAGTTTCAGGGCATCTTTGTTCGAATTGTATTGGTCCCAGCACCTCTGCCTCTGCCCTGCCTTCAGGAATCCCCACACACACCCTTCTTTGGTATCACACTGTCTGTACCTATCTCATATTCTTCTGTCCAGGACCCTTGCAGCCACCCTGAGAGTTAGGCTGGCTGTGATATGACTTGGCACCCCATTTCTCAGATGGGAGAACATG
>VMDO01020009.1:0-38476 GCA_007922755.1 Pedetes capensis
CTAAATTACACAAGCTGCCTCTGGCCTCAAACTCATGACTCTCCTGCCTCCACTTCCCAAATTGCTGGGATTACAGGCATGAGCCACTCCATCTGGTTGTCATAATTATTATTTTTTAGAGATATTAAATAGTTCACTTAATATATGCTGATGGTCTCAGTATCACTTCACTTTTTGCTGTACTAGGGAGTTGAACCCAGGGCCGAGTGCATGCTGGGCAAGTGCTCCACCACTGGGTTGCACTCCAGCCCCTTTTTAAAATTTTTTATGTTGAGACAGGGTTACACTAGGTTGTACAGGCTGCCCCTGGCCTCAAACTCATGATCTTCCTCCCTCAGCCTCCAAGATGCTGGGATTACAGGTGTGCAACATTTGTTAATTCTTAAGAACACTTTTGTAACTTACTATTTCAAAAGGCTCTTTAAGTTTTAGTTTGTATTTTGTTTTTAAGAATTATTCTTCTCACATGAAATGTTTTCTCTCTTTAGTAACTGTTCCAGAGAAATTTATTTTATAGTACCATATTTAAAAGACAGCAGTCTTTTATGTTTCTGAGAAATATTTTTCTGTTAAAGAATATAGGCCTTTTCTGTCCTCCAGCAGTTAATGTAGGACCTCATACTGGAAATGATGTGAATTATTTTTGAAATAGAATATGTATATTCTATTTCAAAATTAACAAAATTAACAGCAAAATTAATAGAAGTGCCTAAGTGAAAATATATTTTGCTGCCTGCGTGCCTGAGAGTGTTATATGAATTAGGTCTTCCAGTGCATACATTGATACATGTGATTCTATATTATGTATAATAGAATATGTATGTAGAAAGTATGTATGTAGAAAGTAGAAAAGTATCTTCCTGTTTTCATTGAAGTTATACACAAGAAACATTTAGAATATTAATGAATTCAGCCACATAGCTAGAATTGTTTCTCTCTCTCTCTCTCTCTCTCTCTCTCTCTTTTTTTCCTTTCTGAGGCAGGATCTTGCTGAGTTGCCTAGGCTGCTCTCAAACTCCTGGGCTCAAGAGATCCTCCTGCCTGAGCCTTCTGAATAACTGAGACTACAGACATATACTACATTTGGCTATAACTTTTTTTGTTTTGGGTTGCTTTTTTTCTTTTCTTTTCTTTTTTTTGAGATGGACTTGCTGTAACTTAGGCTGGTCTTGAACATGCAGTTCTCCTGCCTTAGCCTCTCCAGTCCTGGGTGTATAGCTATGTACCACCATGCCTGGCTCTTTTTGTATTTTGGCTTAGTTTTTTTTTTTTTTTTCATTCATATATATTTATATATAGTATTATGGGAAAATTCTTTGGCTTAGTCCTCCCAGGTTTTGTCTTTGAGCTTTGTCATTTTTGCTGTTTAGCCAGCCAGCTACTGAGCTGCTTATTTAAACCATAACAACTTCCTTCTCCCCCATGTGTCTGTCAGCTTGTTGGTCTGTGAGGGCTTCCATTTTGGTAAAATATATACCACTGGTATCTCAGATACTGGCAGGGCCACCCATGGTAGACAGATTTCAGCTGAGCTTCCAGACTAAGACAGACTGGAGAGAAAGACCCAGCAGCCCACTCCTGAAATAATTAGTCATTGAAAACCCTATGAATTACAAACAATCACTGTCAAATATAGTGCCAGAAAATGAGCCCTCCAGGCTAGAGGATACTCAAGAAACTACTAGGGAAGAATTGCCTACTCAAAATAGAGTTGACCTTAATGATGAGAATGGAGTAAAGCCCCTGAGACCTCCTTTTGCTGCTGTGGCACAACTCAAATGAGAAGAAATACAGTGTCTACAATATTGAGCTCTAACATAAAAAGATGATGTGCATGGCACAGTGTCAGATAATGTTTCATTCTGTTGTACAGAGGGTTGCTGAGTCATATCTGACTCAACAGCACCCAACAACAAATAACAGCTTCCTTCTAGATTTCTTTTTGGTTCTTTATCATTGTACCTTAACCTTGCCTTGTGTGTATGGTTTCCTGTTTTATCCTCTGAAGAGACAAAAGGCCTGTTTTTTGTTAAGAGTTCTCCTATTTATTTTATTAATGACTTTGTTGGTGGTTATATTTTCTCTTGGCAAGGTTTAGTGCTATTTGATGATGTCTGATGAGGCAAGGAAGTGCATGAGACAATTCAGAAAGACTGCCAGCAAAATTAACAGAAGTGCCTAAGTGAAAATATATTTTGCTGCCTGCGTGCCTGAGAGTGTTATATGAATTAGGTCTTCCAGTGCATACATTGATACATGTGATTATGCTGAATGCACTTGTATTGCATCGTTCTTCAGATTAATCAGTTTTTTGGTTCACTAAGTTCTTATCATTTAGTGCTTCTTATGTCATAGAAACCCCACGTACAATAGGCAAAACGCTATTGTCAATGCTTCTCTGCTATTCATAGGATTTTCATTGGCCGATTGATTTTTGGGAATGGGTTGCCAGGTCCTTCTCCCAAGTTTACAGCATCTAGTGTTCCCAGGCGGTCTCCCATCCAAGTACTAACCAGGCCTGAGCCTGCTTGGCTTCTGAGATCTGACAGGATCAGATGCCACAGTGCTATGGCTGCAGACGTACAAGCTGTTGGATGTTACTAACTGTTTGTATTAAGATTCATTGGTGTGATTGTGAAGAAAATAAACTATGGAAATACATTTCAATAAAATAACAATTTAATAAAATGGTCACATTTTTTAGTTCTTTTTAAAAATTTTTAAATGCAGTATTTAGGAGTTGAACCTAGGGCCTTGTGCATGCTAGGCAAGTGCTTTAAAACTGCACTGTACTCCTAGACCATTTCTACTTTTTTTTTTTTATCTTGAGATGGCATCTTGCTAAGTCTCACAGGCAACCTCTGGCCTCGGAACTCACTTTCTTCATGCCTCAGCCTCCTTTGTCACAGGGATTACAGGCATGCATCACCCTGTCCTACTTGAAATGGTTGTATTTCAAGAACATAATTTGAAAATACTGCCAAGATAAAGTCAGAAACAATAAAGTACTCCTCATCTTAAAAATAGTTCTCTCTCCTACACTCTCAGACCTTGATCTTTAATCATCATTAGTACAGGTTAGTTAAGTTTTTAGCAAAAGACTCCAGAGTAGCCAATATTTTAGTTGCTTTTTTTTTTAGAAGGGTGCTTACCATCTTTTTAAAATAGTGCAGGGCTGATTGTCCTTTCACAAATGGGTTTCTCAGAATGCAATGTGTTAAATAGTAGTCACCTATTTGGACCTGCAGCCATACCACTGTGTTGTCCAGTCCCATCAGATTTCCAAAGCTAAGCAGGGTTGGGCCTGGTTAGTACTTGGGTGAGAGACCGCCTGGGAACACCAGGTGCTGTAGGCTTGGGAGAAGGACCTGGCAACCCACTCTCAAAAAACAATCTGCCGTTGAAAACCCTATGAATAGCAGAGAAGCAGCAACAATAGTGTTTGATCTGTTGTACATAGGGTCACTATGATTTGAATACAGATTCAATGGCACCTAGTAACAATAATATTTGGACCACAGTAATTTGGAATTTGACAGTTAACTTGGATTCAGATTCAGCAGATACCATTTTTCTTTTTCTTTTTTTTTTTTTTTTTTTTTTTTTTTTTTTTTTTTTTTTTTTTTTTTTTTTTTTTTTTTTTTTTTTTTTTTTTTTTTTTTTTTTTTTTTTTTTTTTTTTTTTTTTTTTTTTTTGCAGTCTTGGGATGTTGGACCCAGGGCCTGGCGCTTGCATGCTCTGCAAGTGCTGGTTTGAGACAGGGTCTCGCTAAGTTACGCAGACTGCCTCTGGTCTCGAATTTGCGATCCTCCCGCCTCCGCCTCCCAAGCCGCTGGGATTACAGGCGTGCGCCACCGCACCCAGCTGCAGATATCATTTTTCTACTGTGAAATTGCCTGTAATTGAAATTCATGAGAGGACTTCTATTGACTTTTATTTCTTATTTGTTTAATTAATTTAATTATTTTTAGATAGGATCTCATCCTATACCCCAGGCTGGCCTTGAATTTTCAATCCTCGTGCCTTATAGCCTCTTGAGAAGCTGGAATTACAGACATGTGCCACTACACCTAGCTTCTATTGACTCTTTAAAAGCATATTTGTTCCTCAATATCCTAGCCATTGGGGAAATGAAAGTCAAAACAACACTGAGATTCCCTCCAGTAATAATTGCCAAGATTAACGAGACAAATAATACTACATGCTGATGAAGTTGAGGAGAAAGAGGAACCCCTTTATACTGCCAGTCAGACTGTAAATTAGTTCAGCCACTTTGGAGATCAATATGGAGGTACCTTAGAAAACTAAGAATAGAACTACCATATGACCCAGCTATACCACTCCTAGGAATATACTCAAAGGAAGATAAGTCATTATACCACAGGGACATGTGCAGTTTCATATTTAATGCAGTACTCTTCAGAATTGCAAGGGTATGGAATCAGCCAAGATGTCAATCAACAGGGGAGTAGATTTAAAAATTGTGACTTATATACACAGTGGAATATTACTCAGCAATAAAGAAGAATGAAATTATGTCATTAGCAGCAAAATGGATGGAACTGGAGAACATCATTTTAAGCAAATTAACCCAAGCTCAAAAAGAGAAATGTCATATGTTCTCACTCATATGTGGGAGCAAAATCTAACTTAACGGGAAAAAATTATACATATTTGGGTATAGAAAACAAATAATCATACCTATCTAAGAATGGAAAGTAGAAGTAGACCAGATAGCAGGGGGGAGGGGACCAGTGGGTAGGAGTGGAGATTGAGGAAGGGGGGAAAGGGAGGGAAAACAATATAGAGGAGTAAAGAGAGAGAGGAAAACCTCAAATACAGGATGCAATTATATGAACACATGAAAAAAATTAATGAGAATATAACCCACATTTACATACGATTTTCATTACATATTAAAATTCCTACTTTTTTTCTTTGTACTGTTCTGTAAAATATGTAAGATTATGAATGTGTAAACAAAATAGATTTAATAGTTGCATAGTGGATATAACAAATGACTTACTACTTTGTACCCCACTAACATTTATAAATGAAAAAAGAAAAGCATATCTGTGCCACATTATCAATATTTGCTAGTGCAGAGATGTGAACTAATCACTGGTGGTTTACTTTTTTCTTAAATCTGTGTGTCATACCTTAGTAATGTTTTTTCCTAAGTAGGCAAAAATGTTCATCTCAAGAACATTTTTAGCCAGGCATGATGGCAGATGCCTTTAATGTCAGCCCTTAGGAGACTGAGGGAGGAGGATTGTGAATTCAAGGCCAGCTGGACTACACAACTGGGACATATATCCTATCTCAAAATCAAACAATGTATTTTCATCTTCATTCTCTAGAGGAGAATTTTGTATCAAACTTTTTCCATTTTTTGCAAAATTTCCAAGTAACCAGATGACAGTTTGGAGTCTATTGGAATATTCCCTTTTATTGATTACCCAAATAGTCTCTTAGACACATGGTGGTAATCCCTTGCCTCTTGTCTGTCACAGATCCCAGATTACAGGAATGCAGTCATCGTGGCCAAGTCCCCAGCCTCGGCCAAGAGGTAAGTGGGCCTCATGTCCTCTCCTTGGATCTGCATCTAAGGAAGATAACTCATTTAGTCTTAGGCATTCCAGACTGGACTACAGGGGTTCCACCTGGTCTCCTTATTTTTCTTCCATGGGCTGATTTTAGGCTTGTCCTGCCTATTTACCAGGTAAATATTGTAGTTTCTTTTTTTTCCCAACCCACGTCTGTCACTGCCACTCGTATATCTTGACCAAAGCCATACATCCCTGGGGATACCACATCCCTCACTTCCATAGGGGTAGCCACTTGTTGTTGTTGTTGTTAGGTGCCTTCGAGTAGGTATCCAACTCATAGCGACCCTCATAGGGTTTTCAGTGGCTATTTGGGGATTGCCTTGGGAGTGGGTTGCCAGGTCCTTCTCCCATTTTTGTGGTACTGGGAATTGAACTCGGGACCTCAGAGACTGCAGTGCAGCACTCTAGGATAGCCACTTAGTGGTCTTTAAATCTGCCATTAAAATGCTGCTGAATATATGTGGTAGGTGTTTATTGCCTCTTACTCAAAGAACTCAGTAATTTATTAACAGAATTGTATCCAGCTGAGAGACCACTTACTTATATGTGTTAAAAGGCAATATTTCCAATGAAAATTTCTTACACAATAATTGAATTCATTAACAAGAATCCTGAGTGGACTATTGCTTGTGCGTTAACATATCCTTGTATTTTTAACCCCAAATGTCCTTAAGTTCATTTGTTTTCTCTCTGGTTTTCATCCTTAGTGAAGCCATGGATAACAAATTTGAGAAATCATATGTGGCAGAGGTGGTAGGAAAAAAGTTGAGCTTTTCCCATTGAGAAACATCTGTATTCAGTTTGTGTCTTTGTAGGGAAAACAAATGGATATTCTTTTAATTCAAGCATTTTCAAATATACGGTAGAAAAGTCTCATCATTTAAAGTATTTTATGTTTAGAATATACTTAGATTGATAGGAAAGAACTTCTAGAGGAGCATGAGAAAAAGAGATGACTGATACTAGTAATGACTCAAGCATCTGGCTGTT
Source organism: Pedetes capensis (assembly GCA_007922755.1). NCBI lineage: Eukaryota > Metazoa > Chordata > Mammalia > Rodentia > Pedetidae > Pedetes > Pedetes capensis. The sequence goes on from VMDO01020009.1 coordinate 6,600, forward strand.
AACATACCCTAGTTGCCATTTTTACTTGCCACTTGCCATGAGCCAAGTATTTCTTCTACATGACTAATCCATTTATTTTAATGGCTGCCTTTTGATTTTCATCTTTTCTTGTTGTTATCCATCCATGAATGTAGTAATTCGGGGAAAAATGTAGCCATATTTTGGGATGGAAAGGAATATTAAAAATGAAATTTTGAAGTTTTTTTAATAGTAAAAGAAAATATAGAATAATGCCATCAGACACTGAATGGAAATTACCCTTTTTGAAGGTGCTATTTTTATTAGCCAAGAATTTGATATTTAAAAGTTCATCTTGGGGGAATATGTATAATATAATTTGAAGTAAAGGTATGGTAACCATAATTGAGAGTGGGATGAATTTGTTAAATGCATAATGTTTTCATGCACAGGCAAAATGTATTCACTAGATTTCTATGTAGTGATCTGCTTTTACTTTGTAATTTGTAGTCCTCAAAAAGACATTTTTTAAAATAATAAAATCCATCCTTACACTTAGGGGGAAAAAAGGTGATATTTCACAAAACTGAAGCACCATGAGCTGTACCATTGGGGCAGTGCTGAAAGTATGTAGAGCACATTAGGTCCGTTGTTTGTTGTTAGGTGCCATCGAGTCAGGTCCAACTCATAGTGACCCTATGTACAACAGAACGATACATTCCCCGGCACTGTGCTAGGCACATAATCTTTTTTATGTTTAAGCCCATTGTTGCAGACACTGTGTCAATCCATCTAGTTGAGGGTCTTCCTTTTTTTTTTTTTTTTTTAACCTTCCACTCTCCCAAATATGATGTCCTTCTCCGGGAATTTCTCTTCTGACAACGTGTCTTAAATATGTCAGACTTAGTCTAGCCATTCTTGCTTCCAAGGAGCACTCTGCCTGTGCTTCTAGGACAGATCTTTTGGTTCTTTTGGCATTCCATGGTACATTCGATATTCATCTCCAGCACCATAATTCAAAAGCATCGATTCTTTTCCTATCTCCTTTATTCAATGTCCAGCTTTCACAACTGTATGATGTTACTGAAAATACAGCATGAACCAGGCACACCTTCATCTTCAATGTAACATCTTTACTTTTCAACACTTTAAAAGAGGTCTTTCACAACAGCTCTTCTAATGCAATGTGTCTTTTGATTTTTTTCACTGCTGCTTCTGTGGGTATTGATTGTTGAACCAAGTAAAGCAAAATCTTGGACACCTCCATCTTTTCTCCATTTACCATGAAGCTGTGCACTGACTCAGTTGTAAGGATTTTTATTTTGTTGATGTTGAGGTGAAATCCTTACTGAAGGCTGTGTTCTTTGATCTTTATCAGTAAATGTCTTAAATCCTCTTTCAGCAAGCAGAGCTGTATCTGTCACACCAATGACCTTTTCATTGCAGATACACTTTTTCACCAACATAAATGGCGACTATACACATGGGGGGGCTGGGATTTAGCTCAGTTGGTAGAGCGCTGCGCTGCAGTCTCTGAGGTCCTGAGTTCAATTCCCAGCACTGCAAAAATGGGAGAAGGACCTGGCAATCCACTCCCAAGGCAATCCCGAAACAGTCAGCCATTGAAAACCCTATGAGGGTCGCTATGAGTCGGATACTAACTCCACGGCACCTAACAACAACAACAATACACATGGGATTCACCAGATGGAAGTTAGGTTTACCCTGGAGTAACTGATGAGCCAGTGATTACAGTATTTAAAATTGGATTTTGTTGATAGGATTTCACATATCAATGTTTTCTGGAGAAGCCACTCCATTGGAGAGGGAAAGAATAAAATCACGCATAGGGTAAAGTCTTTATCCTTTTAAAAAACACTTTTAAAATTATTTTCCAATTGAATACCTTGGCTCACTGGGTCACTGTTGAGTCCTGTGGCATGAAAGGAGGTACAAAGAACCTCCACACTGGCCCCATGGGCCGTCATTGTCACAAGATGATGGAGCTTGTATGTAGCCTCGAGTTTAGAAGTCTTAGAGATAAGTTGCTTGCCATTATAAATTAAGCATAACACTTAGTGTGTGCACTTGATACATTACACAAGTTGGTGTTTGGGACGAAACTGTTACACGGCTGTGTTCTCATTGCTGACCTCCCAACCCAGCCAGGCCTGTGTCCCCCAGCCCCATGCACCTTCAGAAAGCTATTTTTTTGGGTCACCTCTTGTCCATTTGACTTAGTTATATAAAACTTTGACTCATTTTGGAATATAAACATTTCAAACAGCTTTTCTCAGACATTTGTTCAAAGACTGAAATAATTTTAATTTGGTAGTTTATTTCCATGTGATCTACGTACATTCTCCTGTACTTCACATTATCTTTAAATTATGTATTTATAATTCCTAATACAATGTGAATATTATGTAAATAATCTTTTTTTATTTTTTTGCAAAAAAAAATGACAGGAAGTAAAGTCTGTACATATGTGGTACAGATGTGAGGTTTTTTGTAAAAAATTTCAATCTTCAGTAAATTGGATCCAAAGATATAGAAACTGCAGATCTAGGGGGATGACTGTAATCATTTTATAGTTTACAATTCATAGGCATTTAATGCGTACAGAGCGTTGTACGGTTGCTGTTTCTTTTTTCAAGACTTTGTCATCCTAGAAAAACACCTTGTGCCCATTAAGTAATCACTCTCTGTCTCTTCTCCCACCCCTCCCTTAGCAACCATTCATATGCTGTCTTTGTGGATTTGCCTGCTATGGACGTTTCACTTAAATGGAATCATGCAGTCCGTGGCCTTCTGTGACTAGCTTATTTCCTACAGCATTATGTCCTTAGGCTCATCCATGTTGTGGCACGTGTCAGTATTACATTGCTGATTTTATTTATGACACACGTGAATTCTGGAGACTCACGCCGGTGCATCTGTGCTGGTCTCTCCTGCCTTGGACTCTAGTGGCTGCTGGGCACAGTGGCTACCAGCTGAGCAGGTGTCAAAGCAGCTTTTTAAATTTTATTTTGTTGGGTATTTACTTGTTTACTTATTTTTGTTGTTTTGGGTGCTGGGAATTGAACCCCAGGCCTCAGACACGCTGATAAGCATGCATTCTACCACTGCACAGGCTTTCTGCTTCTTCGTTTCCTCAAGCATGTTCCTTGTTGCACTTTTCTGATGGTTGCTCTACAGTCTCTGTCATGTAATTCTGTCATCTTGGTGTTGGCATCCATAGTTAGCTTTTCTCACTCGTGTTGAGACTTTCCTGGCTCTTGGTGTGATGAGTAACTTTTGGTTGGAATGTGGACGTTTGGGTATGGCATGTGAGTCTCTGGATCTTACTTAGCCCCTCCTCTGTTTTTGGTTTGTAATGACTCTGGCAGGGAAGGTACAGGAGACTGCCTCCTTGTTGCTCGGTGAGAGTCAGAGCCTAGGTTCCCCACTAGCCGGTGTTAACCAGCCAAGAGGAGAGGCAGTGGAAGCACCTGCTCCCCACAGGCCCTCCACCAACTCCAGAAGGCCTGGCCTCACTCCACTGGGACCCACCAGGCCTCTTCTGACACCCCTCCTGGGGAGGGCGTCTCCTCACTGCTGAATTGGGGGAGTCAGGCTTCTGTCTCTGGGTGCTGGCAGGCCGTGCTCAGTACACTGAAAGGCTGCGCGTGTCACTTGTCCTAGCAATGAGGCAGTGCAGGCTGCCCCCCACCTTTGGTCATCACGTTGGGGAGATGCAGGCTGCAGTTTTGTCTGGAGTGCCTGGCTGAAGTGAGGTGGCTACCGCAGGTGGTCTGACCTGTTAGGCTGCTCTCTTCTTGGTTCTCTGGCTAGAGAGACTTAGCTTTGGTTAGGGCTTTTGTAGGCTTTTTTTGTTTGGTTTGGTTTGGTTTGGTTTGGGGGTCTTTTGAGGCACAGTCTCACTGGGTAGCCCATAAGGGCCTCAGTTGCAGTCCTGCCGCCTCAGCCTCCCATTGTAGGTTATAGACCTGTGCTACCATGCCTAGCTTTTTGTAGGCTTTTGTTTTTGAATCTAATGTTGAATATAAAGAAGGAGCTAGTCGATGGTGTCATACTCTCCTGAAGGCTGCCAGTATATTTGGTTCCATTTTCTTTCTCTGAGAGAAAACTATTAAAAACCGATGAATGTTTTTGTAAGAGAGGATTTAAAATTATGTGAATATTAGTTTTTCTTAAAAATCAGTGCTAGGAGTGGAACCCAGGGCCTTGTACATGCTGGGCAATAGCTCTACCGCTAAGCTACATCCCCCAGCCCTCAATACTAAACGTTAAATATTAGGATATTTAGCAGTTCTTATTAAAATATTCTACCTGTTTGTGATTCTCTCACTTTTCCTTAAGTACAGATACTCACATATGCTTGCACACGGACACACAGATCCACCCTTTGTGTTTGATTGTCTTTTCCTTAGAAATATAAATTAGATTCCTCACAGATAGTGCCAGACCAGTAAATGTTTACTTATATATGTTCAAGATGTTTTTAATGTCACAATAGAGTTAAACCACAGGTGCTGTGGTAATAGGGTCATACTTTCCACCAAAAAAGGCAAAATGTTAACTATAAAAGGATTTTTTTCTTCCTTTCTTTTTTTTTCAATACTGCCGGGTTGAATCCAGAGCTCAGAGCCATGTACCTGCGTGACAGGTGCTCCACCACTGAACCGAACCCTAGCCCCTTCTTTATTTTGAGACAGGGTCTCACTAAGTTGTACAGGCTCCCTCTGGCCTCTAACTTGGGATCCTCCTACCTTAGCCACTTGAGTAGGTGGGATTATAGGCATGCGTCACAATGCCTGCTAAATTTCTTCAGTTAGTTACTAGCACTGTGGCAAAGCTTTCCTTAAGTGTATAGACCACATAGACAAACTGGTAGAGGCAGGTGTGGAGATGCATACCTGTAATCCCGGTACTTGGGAGGCTGAGGCAGGATGGAGAGTTCGAGACAAGCATGGGCTATGTAGTTCTAGACCAGTCTATGCTACATAGTGAGACCTTGTCTCAAAAAAAGAAAGAGAGGGAGGGAGGAAGGAAGGAAAAGAAAACCTGGCAAAAGAGAGATTTCTGTCCCGCTAGGGAACAGCATTCATGTTTTCAAAGTCCCTGCTCTTCATACGTCATTTAAATGTTTTTTTTGTTTGTTTGTTTTTTTGTTTTTTTGTGCTGGACACTGTGGTACACACCTATAATCCCAACAACATGGGAGGCTGAGGCAAGAGGATCCCAAGTTAGAGGCTGGCCAGACCTGTGCAACTTAGTGAAACCTTGTCTCAAAATAGAAAATAAAAAAGAGGCTGGAAGTGCATCTCAGTGGTGGAGCATGTACAGGGCTCTGGGTTCAACCCTCCAATAGTGGAAGAAAAAAGAAAAGGCTTTGTTGTGTCTAACATACATAGTATTGATGAGATTCAGTATAATCCTTATTTTTTCTTGTGTACTTTTTGCTCTTGTTGTGAGCTGTTAGGTAAGACCTTTTTTTGAGGTTTCAGTAATGGAAAACCAGGACTGGGACAACTTGTAGGCTCCTTTAAGCACTTGAACATTCATTGTGCATTAGGTGCTGGGGATGGAAGGCAGAATGAGGCCCATATTCTTATTCAGGAATCCAGCCCAGTGGGGAGATGGACCTGCTGTGTGGCCACGGGCCTAATGAAGTAAGGTGCAAGGGACGCAGAAGAAGGTCTTTTCATAATGATAAAAGGGGTAAATTCTTCAAGAAGTTACAATAATTCTAAACATGAACTAAATAATAGAGCTTCTAAATATATGAACAATCCTTTGTAACTGCAAGGAGAAGTTCATACATCCATGATGATGGCAAGTGAGCCTATTACTCTTTTGTCAGTAGTGGATAGAAGAAGTAGGCAGAAAATCAGTAAGACAGAGGAGGACTTGAACAGCACTGTCAACCAGCTGGATCCAATTGACAGTTTAGGACACTCCATCCAAGTATAGGAGAATATACGTTCTTTTAACTACACATGCTTTTACTAAGGTAGAACATATTCTGGGCTGTGGAACAAGTCTCAAATTTATAATTATTTAGGTAATACAAAATAAACTTTCTGACCACACTGGAATTAAGAATAATTCCAACAACAAAAAGTGTAAGTCTTGGATTTTTAGTAACTAACACACATCTAGGTCACCTGTGGGTCAAAGGGAAGTTAGCATGTAGAACAGAATGAAAATGAAAACAAAACACAGTACATTAAAATTTGTGATCTTCCCCTAAAATGGTGCCTCTAGGGAGAGACCTATAGGACTAAACCATTTTGTTGGAAAAGAGGATCTCATACCAGCCATATCAGCTTCCACCTTAACACACTAGAAAAGAAAGAAAATTAAAATGAAAGTAAGTATAAGAGGAAATAACAAAGTATAAATCAATGAAATAGAAAGCAAAAAACAGGAAAAGCAATGGAAGCTGAAAGCTTTGAGAAAAGCTGAAAGCTTTGAGAAAAAGCAATAAAATTGAAAACCTTTATCTAGACTGGTCAGGAAGAAAAGAAGACACAAATGACTAGTATCAGGAATGAGAGACATGACGTCCTCACAAATTCTACATGTGTTAAGAGGACAGTAAGGACTGGGCACAATGGTGCATGCCTGTAATTCCAGTGACTCAGGAGGCTGGGGCAGGAAGATTGTGTTTGAGGCCAGAGGGCGCCTCTGTAACCTAGCAAGACCCTGACTCAAAAAAATTAAAAATGGGCTGAGGGTGCAGCCCAGTGATAGAGCCCTTACAAAGTAAGTGCAAGGCCCTGGGTTCAACCCCCAAGTACTGTCCCCCCAAAGGAAGTATTACAACTTTATGCCAATAAATTCTGCAGTTTAGATGAAATAGACAAATTCTTTGAAAGATACAAACTACCAAAGCCTACTTAAGAAGAGCTGTGTAACCTGAATAGCCTTAGCTGTGTGGAATTTAAAGTTGAAAACCTTCCCACAAAGAAGATTCTTAAGCCCAGAGTTTTTTGTCGTTGTCTTCTGTTTTTTCTAAACAGGGTCTTGCTGTGTAGCTCAGGCTATCCTGGAACTCTCTGTGTAGACCAAGCTGGCCTTGAACTCAACATCGGTCCTCCTGCCTCAGCCTCCCAAGTGCTGGAATTACAGGTATGTGCCACCACACCTGGCTTAGTCCCAGATTTTAATGAATTCTATCACCTACCTAAACTATTCCAGAAAATTAAATAGCAAATATTTTCCAGCTCATTCTGTAATGGGCCATCTGTTTCAGTTAGCTTTTTGTTTAGCTTTTGAGGCAGGGTCTCACTGTGTAGTCCAGGCTGGCCTGGAACTCACTGTGTGTGGCCCAGACTGGCCTTGAACTTGTGGCAACCATTCTGCAACTGTTGCTGTAGAGCCCTCAGAGTTTGTGGGCACCCTCGGCTTCAGACACTGGGTGGGCAGTGACAGTAGGTCCATGGCCCCTGCAGCAGCTCCATTCTCCTTGGTTGTCAGGGCCGCAAGCCCAGCAGCGGCCCCCACTTTGTACTGGGCCTTTTGCAAGGGACTCCCCTGCACCTTGCTTGCACCCTTGAGCTGGCCTGGCAGCTGCGCATGAACTCTCTGTATTTCTATGTCGTGGGCTCTGTGATCCTCAGTTACTGCTTGCAGGTGCACATTTAGAACTGTGACTAAGCTGCTGATTTCTCCGGACCTGCATGATGGCTGACTCCCAGGCCAGTGAAGTTGCAGGCCACCCACCCCACAGTCTCGAGAGAGAGTCCAGGATCCCTCTGCCCTTGTTCTCTTTCTTCATAGCCAGTTTCCTTGGTTGGTGGTAGAAGGGCTGCAGGGACTAGAGGAGTAAAAGTGCGGTTCTGGGAACAGAGACCTTCAGTTAAGACTCACAGAGATGAGCCAGGTATGGTAGCGCACACCTGTAATCTCGGTGACTTGGGAGGAGGCGGCAGGAGAATTACAAGTTCAAGGCCAGAGACAGCCAGTGTAATTTAGTGAGATCCTGTTTCAAAACATAAAGCAAAAAATGGGCTGGGGGTACAGCTCAGTGCAAAAAGCATGCATGAGGCCCTGGGTTCAGTGCCCCAATATTGCCCCCCAGCATCCTTCCCCTAAAAAAGACTCATGGAAATGTTTAAGAAACTATGTATCCTTAAAACAAACTGCAAATGAATGTTAGGCTATGACAAAGGGCACAGGATGCATTATTTAAAAGGAAGTCTAAAATTTTCAGAAAAAATTCCAAGGTACAAGTTCATGATCCAAATTAAAATTAAGAAATCACCAAACTTCGAGAATATTAGATTGTATTGTAAGCAAGACATTGAAGAAGAGGCCAATTAAGGATCAATGTAAAAGGCACCAAATTTTTCATCCCACAAGAAGAAACATTGAAACTCTTGGTCAAAACCGTACAGGAGAAGTATCCTCCAAATACTAAATATGAAATGCTGTGGGATTTTGAACAAATGGTGAGAGTGTGAGAAAATGGCCATCAAGCAGCACGTGGATTAAGACCTAGGTGCCAAAGAAGAACTCCAGTCATACTACAATGCTTGGCTATTCCATGAATGACATTTAAATAATCATAATAATGCAAATCCTGTAAATGGTTTTCATCTTTTAAGAGATACTTAATTATGGTCACAAAATAGAATGCAAATGTTTCCAACCTTGATGTAAAAATACAGTTGATAAGTGGGAATGTTAAAAGAGGGAAGGGAAAGTAAATGGAATGGTTGTAGTGATGTTATAAAGTGGGAAGTTGAGAGATACAGTCTGTTGTGAAAGGGAAAGGTCATTTTATTACTTAAGAGATCGCCATAAAGTTTCTAAAATAGTAGTTGTTGTTAGGTGCTGTTGAGTCAGTGGCCGACTCATAGAAACCCTTTGTACAACAGGCAGAACAGTATTGTTAGTGCTTCTCTGCTATTCATTGGGTTTTCAGTGGCTGATTGTTTTTTGAGAACGGGCTGCCAGGCCCTTCTCCCAAGCCTACAGCACCTCGTATTCTCAGGCGGCCTCCCATCTAAGTACTAATCAGACGCCACAGTAGTATGGCTGCATGCTAAAATGGTAGTATAACTGTATTAAAGGGGAAGGTGGCAAGGAAGAAATACATGAAATCAACAGGAAATGCCTAAAGATGAAGGGTTCAGGTGGGATATCTCAAAAAGAATAATTAGTACTTGGTGTAGGTGAATAAATACTAGAGATTTGGAGTTGAATTAGCAATTGCAGATTTTTAAAAAATTAACAAAACTGAGGTAATTATAAACTCCAAGAAAAATAAAAATGCCAAAAAAAAGAATGTACAATTTCTCATATCCCCATTATACCTTCATAAAACTATTAAAATTAATGTGTAATACTCCAATGAGTATTTAGTGCACTTTTTCTCATATGGTTGATAGCACTAGTGATTACAGGAGAGGAAACTGAGGCTGAGGGGAGGTCACCTGATGTGCTGGCTGGTCGCAGTCCAGGCAGGGCTGCCCCCATCATCAGTGCCGGCAGCCAGGGGATCAAGTCTGTCATGCAAGCTAAGCTCTCTCTGCTTAGTCCTAGGTGCTCAGATCCTGAGGTTCTTTATTCTCTGTTTTCATTATTTCAAAAACTGAACTTTACTCATGTCCTCTTCATGTTCTCCCAGACATGAGCAGCCCATTGATGCCACATGACTTCTGATTATGGGTCTAACACTTCCCTCAGGGCACAATCTTTCGCGGAGCGCCTGCGCCTGGGAATCGCAGTGATCCACGGAGAAGCGCAGGATGCCGAGTCAGATTTGGTGGACGGTCGGCACTCGCCGCCCATGGTCAGGAGCGTAGCTGCCATCCACCCCAGCCTGGAGATCCCCAGTAAGTGTGCTGCAAGTGCCCCTCTGCCACTGTCCTCTGATTGGAACGCTGACTCCATTGTGGTTTTTAAAAATGTGAACTCCCTCTTTTTGTCTCTTGAGTTGGAAATAACTGATTAATACCTTTCCTGGCTGGAGTATAAAGAATGCACTCCTACTGGCCTGTGAGTGGTAGAGCCCCTTAGAAGCAGTTTGTCCGGTCATTGCACAACCAAGGAGGATCTTTAAACTATTTAGACTCAAATGTGACAGGAAGATCACAAGTTTGAGGCCAGAGGCAGCCTGCATAACTTGGCAAGACCCTATATCAAGATAAAACATAAAAGGGGCTGTAAGTGCAGCTCAGAGGTTGAGTGCTTGCAAAGTATACATGAGGCCTTGGGTTCAACCTCCTAGAGACAAGGCAAAAAAAAAAAAAAAAAAAAAGTTGGACAGGTTTAAGTAGTTTAGCATAGAGAAGGGAGTAGTTGTTGTTGTTGTTAGGTGCCATCGAGTCGGTATCCGACTCATAGCGACCCTCATAGGGTTTTCAATGGCTGAGTGCTTTGGGATTGCCTTGGGAGTGGATTGCCAGGCCCTTCTCCCATTTTTGCAGTGCTGGGAATTGAACTCGGGGCCTCAGAGACTGCAGCGCAGCGCTCTATCCACTGAGCTAAATCCCAGCCCTAGGGAGTAGTAAGTTATGATATATAATTATGCAGCCCCTGCAAAATAAGCAGGACTACCTGGAAAGAAAACTTGTGGAATGTTGGTAAATAAAAGTAGAATACTGGACCGTATATGTGTCTGTGTTAGCTTAGGATACTGTAACAAAATACCCTAGTCTCCTTTCCTCTGAGTCTCCTTTCCTCTGAGTTCCATTTAAATCAGATAATGGTGAGACTCAAGGTAAGAGTCATTCTGAAACAAATTTCCCTCTAGTTTTAATTTCCCTCCCTCTGACCTGGAAAATCAAGCAAGCTGTGCACTTCCAAAGTACAAGGGTAAGTCGGGCACAGGCCAGACACTCCCATTCTGAAAGTGAGAAATGGGCAAGAAGAAAGGAGTAACAAGTGCTGACCTAGTCCAAAACCAGCAGGGCAAGCAGCATTCAATCTTAAGCCTCCAGAGTTATCTTTGTTAGCTCCGTGTGCCACCTTGCAGACACTGTGGGGCCGGGGGTGGCTCTGCAAGGCTCTGGGCAGCCCCACCCCACAGCTTCAGTGCCTACACACACAGCACTTCCCAGCCTGCCTCTCTCAGGCTGGTGTTGCATGCTGGTGTCTGTAAAGTCTGGAATCTCAGGGTGGCCTTCCCCCACTACCCTACTAGGCACTGCCCAACTGGGGACTCTCTGTGAGCCCCACCCCTGTGGCTGTTCCCTGTCAGAGCCTGAGGCTCTTGGAGGCATCCTTAGAGAACTAGGAGGAAGTCACCCCCCCACCCACCCCCAACTCATTTGCTCTGTGTACCTATGGAGATGATACTGCAGAGATGCCACCATGGCTTGCTGCCTGTGTCTTCCAAAAAGGTGGCCCTTGCTTCAACTGGAGCAGATGAGGAGCACTGCACCAGTGGGAGGCAGAGTCTTGAAGTCATTCTGTCACCAAGGCCCCTCTGTTCCATTGTGTGAATGTCCCACGTTTCCATCCATCACTTGATAGAAGTGTAGGTGTTTTTACCTTTTGGATATATTGCTGCTTGGAGGATTCATGTCCAGGTTTCTTTGTGGACATATGACTTCATTTCTCTTGGTATATACTAGGAGGAGAATTGCTTGGCCATGTGGTAATTCTGTGTTAACTTTTTAAGGAACTACCATAGTGTTTTCCACAGCAGCTATCCACTTCATATGCCTGCCAGAAATACTCAAGGGTTTCAGCTTCCCCAGTACTTATTTTCTGAATTTTCTAAAATTCTAGCCATCCCATGGGTATGAAATGTCTTCTCATTGTGGTTCTGATTTGCATTTCCCTAATGACTAATGATGTTAAATATATTGCATGTGCTTGTTGTCTATTTATATATGCATTTTGGAGAAAGGTCTGTTCAGATCCTTTGGGTTGCTTTTTTGTTTGTTTTTGTTTTTGCTTTTGTTTTTGAGACGGGGTCTCAAACTTACAATCCTTCCTTCTGCCCCAGCCTTCTGAGTGCTGGGATTGTAGGTATGCACCACTATACCTGGCCACTTATTTGTTTATTTATTTATTATTACAATAGTTGGGAATTGAACCCAGGGCCTCATACATACTTTGCAAATGCTCTACCACTGGTCTGCACCCACAGCCCATTTCTTATTTTATGTTTTGCGTGAGGGTTTTACTAAGTTATACAGGCTACCTCTGGTCTGGACCTCAGAATCCTACCGGCTCAGCTTCCTGAGTCACTGGGATTATGGGTGTGCACTACCACACCCAGCTTTTTTTTTTTTTTAGTTGTTGAGTTGTAAGAATTTTAAAATATATTTTGGATACTAGACTCTTAATCAGATACATGATTTGCATATATTTTCTCCCTTTCTGGGGGTTGAGTTTTCATTTTCCTGATAGTGTCCTTTGACGCACAAAAGGTTCTTAATTTGAGTCCAATTGATTTTTTCATTTGTTGCTTATCTTTTGGTGTAGTGTCAAAGAATCTTCTTTTCTGTAACTTGTTGCAGCTCTGTTTTGTAGTTTTCAGAAGTTTTTCACCTCCTTAGCTAAACTCATTCCTAGGTATTTTATTCTTTAGGATGCTTGTGTAGATGGGGTTGCTGTCTTGATTTGTGTGCGAAATGTCCTTTGCTAGTATGTAGAAGAAACACAGTTGATTTTTGTGTTTTATGTGCTGAATTCATGTGTGAGCTTTGTAGTTTTTTTGTTGGCTTCTCTGGGATACCCTCTCTCTAGGACCATGTCATCTGCAGTAGGGAGAATTTTACTTCTTTCTTTCTGGTCTGGGTGCTTTTTATTCTTTTCTTTCTTGTGTAATGGCTCTGCTTGCACAGCCAGTGCAGTGAGGAACAGCAGTGTTGCAAGCAGACGTCCTTGTCTTGATCCTGCTGTTAGATGACAGCTTTCAGTCTCTTACCACTGAGAGTCTTGTTAGTTGTGGGTTTTCATAGTTGCCCTTTATCAGATTGAGGAAGTTCCCTTCTCTCCTAGTTTGTCAGGGTTTTTAATTATGAGAAATTAACTTCTTAAAGTCTTTGTTTTAGACACTTAGGGGTGTGTGTTTTATTCTGACCAGTGCTGATTCCTAAAGAAAAGCCCCCCATCACAGTCGTGGGCGATGTTGGAGGAAGGATCGCCATCATTGTGGTATGTCGGCCTCTTTTACTGTTATCAGGTTTAGTATTTACCATTCCTACTCTGTCCACCTACTTGTAAATTGTGTGCATAGAAAGGGCTAGGGATAGGGGTATGGCCAGGTAAGTCTCCAATGCCTTGTGCTAAATGTTTACTTGAGCCCACATTTGGAAAATGCTACAGGTTCATTTCAAAGCATCCTTGCACCTATTTTCCAGTGCATCCATGCAAGAGTTTCTGGGTGCCTGGAGTGGAGTTGTTGGGTCTAAAGGTCCAAATGGAAATTTATAGCTTCACTGGATGCTGCCCACTGTTTCCAGGGTGGACACAGGTTTCCCAGACTTCCTGGTGGATGCCCCCTGAGTTCTCCCCAGTGCTTGGTAATTGTGTTTGCACTATTTTAAGGTTAGAAATCTATCTTCCCCATCACCCTGTAGGGTAATAGCTGTCTATTAGTTTATTCTTTAACTGGCAGAGTGTGTAGTAACAGGTTATTGTATAGATCTAGTAGCACTTTCTCTCTCCCTATTATAACTGTATTTAAAAAAAAAAAAGTGCAGAGATCTTGTATGCTTCCTCTATCTAGCTGATTTTTGACATAGTAGTACAGTGTGCAGTTAACAATGCCACAATCCACAAAGCTCCTTTATATTTTTATCTATTTTTTGAATTTTTTTGTGATGTTCAAGATTGGACACATCGCTCCTTTGGATAGCACCAGCTACACACCCTGTGTGTGTGCATGTGCGTGTGCACACGCTTGCACGCAGCCACCACTGTCGTCAGGATGCAGGGCTATCGCATCACCACACAGCACCTTCGTGCTGCCCCATCGTAGCTTCACCCCCTCCTCCCCACCCAGTACCCAAATCTTGGAAGCCGCTGATCTGTCTTCTGCTTCTGCAATTATTTTAAGACTGTCATGTACATGGAGTATATAGTTTGTAACCTTTTGGGGTTGATTTTTTTCACTTAGCATGGTTCCCTTGGGATCATTCCAAGTTGTTTTGTATATTAATAGTTTATGTCTTTTTAGTTAAAGCCAAGCAGTATTCCATGATACATAGATACCAGTATTTAACTCTTTGTTGAAGGACATGTGGCTTATTCACAGTTTCCAGCTCTTATAAATATGCTATACATATCCAGGTGTGTTTTTGAGTGAGCAGAGTTTTAATTTTTCCAGGTTAATGCCCACGAGGGCACTTGTTTGCATGGTGGTCATAAGAGTAGTCTCATAAGAAATAGTCAAAATGCTTTCCAGAGTGGCTATACTATTTTACCAGTAGCACTTTTGCAGTTATATGTATTTTAATTATCTTATTAATAGCATACATTTAAAAAGCATCTGAAACTTTCCTATGCATTTAAAAGATCCCCTGTCAACATGCCTGGGGCACCTAAATTGGAAAGCAGAGTTCTTGTCCATGGGCACAGAGCTGGAAACAGCATTCTCCCCAGGGAGGCTGGGGCCTGGTGGGAGCCGGCCCTGCAAGTGGCAGGTGCCATGTGGGACGCCATGGGAACACAGTAACAGGAACATGCCACCATGCCATCTGCATGTGTCAAGACTAAGCAGATTTGTCACAGTACATTTAGGCAGACTCTTTCTTTTTCCTGGTTGTCCAGCCTGTCTTTGCAAGTGTTCATGTGCCTTTTGCTCAACCTGTGACTTGACAGGATGACATCATTGATGACGTTGACAGCTTTCTCGCCGCAGCAGAGACCCTGAAGGAAAGAGGCGCATATAAGATCTTTGTAATGGCAACTCATGGCTTGTTATCTTCTGACGCTCCGAGGCTGATTGAAGAGTCTGCCATTGATGAGGTAGTGGGGCCTGGTGGTGTATGGGAGCGGGTACTCCAACACTGGCCTGTCCAAGTCCTTAGTTACAGAGTATAGCTGCAAAAGTAAGCTCATTTGTGGTTAAGAATGGCTTCAAAATGGGATTTGCATTTCACTGAATGCAAGTGTCTACCTCTGCCACTTTTTAAAAATAACAGCTTAGGCAGGTGTGGTGGCACATGCTTGTAAACCCAGCCACTCGGGAGGCAGGAGAATCACAGATTTGAGGCCAGAGGCAGCTTGAGTAACTCAATGAGACCCTGTCTAACTTTTTAAAAAAGATTAAAAAGGGAGCAGGTCATGGTGGTGCACACCTGTAATCCCAGTGGCTCGGGAGGCGGAGGCAGGAGGATCGCAGGTTCCAGAACAGAGGCAGTCTGTGTAACTTAGCGAGACCCTGTCTCAAAAAAGTAAAAAATGGGCTGAGGGTACAGCTCAGTGGTCCAGCACTTGCAGAGCATGCAGGCGCGAAGCCCTGGGTTCAACCCCCAGTACTACAAAAAAAAATAAATAAAATAAATAAATATAAAGGGATGAGGGGTGCAGCTCAGCAGCAGATCACTTGCAAAGTATGCATGAGGTCTTGGGTTCAGCCCTTCATATCCCCCCAAAAAAAAGCTTTATTGAGATATAATTCATATATCTTATGATTCACCCACTTAAAATATACAACTCAGTGGTGGTTTGAATATTCAAAATTGTGTAATGGTTACCACAGCTGTTTTCCTTTTTTATCTTTTCCTTTCTTTCCTTTTCTTTTTTTTTTTTTTTTTTTTGGTGGTACTAGGGGGTTGAATCCAGGGTCTCATACATGTTTTTGCAAGTGCTCTGCCACTGAGCTATACTCCAAGCCCATTTTTTACTTTTTATTTTAGACAGGGTCTCACTAAGTTCCGTAGGTTGCCTCTGGCCTCTTAACTTGTGATCCTCCTGCCTCTGCCTCCCAAGCTGCTAGAATTAAAGGCATGTGCCACTGTGCCCTGCAGGAACATTTTCATTTGCCCCAAAAGAACACCTCTGTCTCTTAGCTATCACTCCACGTTTCCTGTCAACCCTCTGCCCCTGGAAACTGCTTATCTGCTCTCTGTCCCTATAGATTTACCAGATCTGCACATTTCATGTAAGGGAGATTATACAGTCTGTGGTCTTTGGTGACTGCTTTCTTCCACTTTGCATAATATTTTCAAGGTTCATTCATGTCGTAGAGTTGATCAATATGTTGTTCCCTTTTATGGCTGAGTTATGTCCTATTGTACGGGTGTATTGTATTTTGTCTCTCTGTTCACAAATTGTTGGAAACCTGAGTTCTTTCCACTTCTTGACTATTACAAATAGTGCCACTATGAACATGTGTGTACAGGTTTTTGTGTACACGAGTGTTTTTAGTGCTCTGGAGCGCACATCCCTGGGAGTGAGGTTGCTGGCTGATAATGGTAACTCGTATAAAAAAATTTTTTTTTTCCAGTTCTGGGGGTTGAACCCAGGGTCTTGCGCCTGCATGCTTTGCAAGTGCTGGACCACTGAGCTGCAACCCCAGTCCATTTTTGGTTTTTTTTGTACTTTTTGAAACAGGGTCTCGCTAAGTTATGCAGACTGCCTCTGGTCTCGAACTTGTGATCCTCCTGCCTCTGCCTCCCGAGCTGCTGGGATTACAGGCATGCGCCACCGTGCCCAGCTGTGTAAACTTTTGAGGAACTACCAGACTGTTTTCCAAAGCAGCTGCACCATTTCACCAATCCACCAGCAGTGAGAGGGGGTTCTGGTTTCTCCACGTCCTCTCTAACACTAGTTGTCATTGTCTTTTGCCTATAAATATCCTGGTGGATGTGAGGTTATTAAATTTTCACCTAAGAAACACAGGTAGCTTTACAACGTGTGTGTAGCTTGTTGAAGGTAAAATAGGCTCTTATTTTCCTGACAGGTAGGTATATCTTCAGAGATTTTCAGACCAAGCCAGGAAGCTAGTTGGTTTTCTTTTTCTTTTTCTTTCTTTTTTTCCCTCCTTTTTTTGTGTGTTGCTGAGAATGGAACCCAGGGCCTCCCACATGCAAGGCAAGCTGTCTGCCATGAGCCACACCCCCAGCCTTAAAGCTGCTTGGTGTCTGATGCTCTTGGTTGTTTCTCATGGTTCACAGGTGGTGGTTACCAATACAATCCCACATGAGATCCAGAAGCTCCAATGCCCCAAGATCAAAACTGTGGACATCAGCATGATCCTCTCAGAAGCCATCCGTCGCATTCACAATGGGGAGTCCATGTCCTACCTTTTCAGAAACATAGGCTTAGATGACTAACCCAACTTTCCTTTTTTAAAATTCCCATGGGCCAAACTGGAAGCCTAGGTATGAATGCTGTGTGGGATTGTACCCAACTGGATATACTTGACTGGAGCCGATGTGTTTCCTTCCTCCCTCTCCCCCAACCCTCTCTTCTTACTGATTCCTATGGAGATAGACCAACTTTTTATGTTGGTTTGGGTATTTCTGAGTGTGGGGGGCCATTTTTATAAAAGAAAAACTTTATTCTCCTCTTAAATAAAGTAAGTTAAAACCTGGTTGTTTTTAGTGTAACTATTTTTAAAATTACATGTGGAATGGGATTTTTTTAAGCTCATAACCTTTATCCAAAGTTGCTTTAGCCAAGTGTTCAAAAAAGTTAGTAAAACCAAATGATGTACAATCTGATAACCTAGAGTCTAGTAGGCAAAAGATTATACTGTTGATTCCAGTAAGTGATGTTTTTAGAAAGGCTTTTATAGACAAGTATATGGAATATGTGGTCATATTTATTTTCTGTAACAACAGAAGGAATAAAAACTTGTGTTTGAGTATGTTTTTTAAAACTTTGTGTTTTGCTAGTTGTTTTATAACTAAAATAAAACAAAGCTGAATATATGTACTGTAGATGTAGAAATATTTATTGGCTTATTAAATTTTCTCTTCTGCAACTTCTGAGGGCACAGTAGCTGTTAGGAGTGTAATATTCCCTGTTTGGGGGATCGATCAGAGACCCTGAAAGTTCATGTTGTGACATCACTTGGCCAAGGCAGGCAAGGTTTGAAGCTCATGACAAGAGGAGCGGGCCACGGCTCTGTGACGCGTGTGAGCAGCCCTCTGCACGCGGGAGCGGCTTTGCTTCATTTGGTGGAACCCTGCCATTCTTGAATCCAGGTGCACCACTGGACACTCAAGGGGGATGACGGGTGGGGGTGGGAGCAGCATTGCAAAGGGCAAGTGGTGGGGTACTTGTTGGTGTCACAGGCTGAGTTTAGAATTCTGTCCTTCTTCCTCAGAGTGTATTGGATAAGGCGTGCAGGGAACACTGGGTCCCAGAGGTAGGCCAGGACACCCTCCAGCCAAGCTCAGGGTGGCAGTGCCAGCCAGTCGAGAGAGGAAAAGTAGACTTTCCCACAAAGATGGGTTTTTCTTCCACGAGTAAACCCTAAACACTTGCCCGCTGTACCATCTGGAATAAGGTAGCAATTGGTTTAGCTCAGAATTAACGATTAGTCACTTAGAATCTGCTGTAACGGGTTTCTTGGCACTTCTCAGAGAGCAGCAGGACCTGGGGGCTTGCTGGAGCAGCCTGGGGCCCCTGTGTGTACAGAAGCACTGAGAGCTCTACTTCTGGAAGCTTCCCTGAGCATCCAATGGTCACACTGCCTTCCTCACTCACCCAGCAGGGTCCACCCACCTCCTTTCAGTGATGAGAAGATAGAGCCTGGGAAAAAGGTATTCCTTCCTCCAAGTTTTCAAATCCAGTTAATAACAGAGCCATTAAGGTTGAAAACCTGTCCTTGCCTTTGTGAACCTGTTCCTAGAAATGGGAGCCTCCAGTCTGCATGAACAATCGGGCTCGGAGAACACTGTGCTGGCAGCCACATTTGGAAGAAGATCAGGAACAAGGAGCCCCTGACCGTGACAGGACCCAGCCTGCACCGTTAGGACCTCGTGTGAACTCTGAAATGGGCTAAAGAACTTTCAGCAGTGAATGTCCCGTCTCTAGACTCTGCTGTTTGTCTTTTCTCCACCTCTGCCCCTTGGATCCCACCTCATCATGTTCCCTGGTAGATGATAGTGGAGGAAGTCGCCATGTTGCTTCACTCTGGATTAGGGACAGCGCTTTCAGAGTGGCATTGGGCACTTGCACTGGCGGCCCAGTGGCCTTTGGCCATTATCTAGCGAGGGGATGACGTGGCCTGCTCTTGCCGTCACTTGAGAGGTAATACACTTCCAAGCTCACTGTGGCCAGTGAGGTTTGACCTCCATAGGGTTACCCTGTATGTCCTTTTTGATGAGAAGAGTTTATAGAAGAGGAGTGAGTGACAAAAGACGTGTAACGGGAGTGTTTGCCTCTGAGTAATGAACTTGCAGTGAAGCTGAGCTCCTCCCAACCCAGAGACCCGGCATGGCCAGTAGCTCCAGAGGAGCTTGAGGACGAGCCCTGGAAGGAGCCCACGACCTGGTGTGGGTAGAGCAGCCGCTGCACAGGGATCAGGGAGGAGGCTTGGGGAGCCAGCCGAGGGCCTGGAGAACAGGCCAAAGGAGTAGCTGGTGTCCAGACTCAGAGGCCCAGGAGCACATGTGATGTGGCTAGTGAAAGTAGAGAGAGGCCTTTGCGGGCCCAGGGGAGCAGCTGGGTCCTGGTGCAGGGTGCAGAGCGCCATGGGGTTGGCATTACGGGAGTGGCCAGCAAGGAGGAAGTCTCCCATCCATGCCCCTCCACCACCCACTTCTGCCCAAAGGAAACCACAGTGGCCAGTTTTCCTGTGTGGCGGGGCCTTTCTGGCTGCCCCAGACTACTGTTTCTACTTTGTGGCTAGAGACCGGCATGGGACCCTGAAATTCTCTAACAGAAGAAGGCTGTTAGCTTCTTATTTTGATTGATCGCAATGCTGTCACCTGCCCACTGTGTGTTAGAACAATGTCTCGGGACATCAAGATCACAGGATGTCATTGAAGGGCATGGATAGATGGATAAACAGGCTCAGCTGTCACTGTACGCTAGGAGAGGTCATCATTTGGCTCTCACGGTTTCTTCGTTACCTCCATGACCTTACCGTGACCATTCGGGCCAGGATCCAGAATGAATGAATTTTTGCCTCCCCAGTCAGAGCTTGTTCTAGTCATCTCAAGTGTACTGCAGCTAAAGGCTGCCACCTCTTTTGACAGTGTGTGGCAGAGCTGGGGAAGCACCCAGGCTGTCCCTCTTGGCCTTGGCTTGGCTCATTTGTCTGCCTTGTTCTGAATTAGAATGGTGTTGGGTAGCCAACCTTCCTGCCTAGACTTTGGGTAATAATATTTGTTCCTAAAAGTTTCAGATTGGCTGACTGTGATGATAACTAATAATGGAAGCTACCGTTCGTTAAGCATCACTGCATGCCAGGCATTGTCCCAGCATTTTCACTGTCCCTCATTGTCAAAGCATCCCTATTTGATAGCCAAGGAAACTGGCCCAGGGAGGGGAAGGGCTTTTCGTTTGACACCAGGCCTCAAGCAAACACCCTGTGATGGCTACACCCTGGCACGTGCATGAAAGTACCGCTCACTATGTTAATGACATAAAGTAATACACAGTGATGCCAGGACCTGATAATTAAGCTGAATTCTGCATTGTTAACATGACACACTCACTGCTACTAACTTGAGAACTGTGCAGGCTTAGTCTAAGCTCTCCTTGTGCCTTGTCTATGAGCAAGATTCAGTGTTCAGTTGAAACTAAGTTGGTAATCAGAACATTTGATATAAATCGAGGTATATCAGGCGCCTCTGGAGAAATAGTCAGCAGGAGATTTTATATATCAAGAGAGACAAAGACAGAAACAGACAAGCAGAGAAGGCACTATCGATTTATTTTGAGGGATTGGTTCATGTGACTGTGGGGAGCCTGGAAAGTCCAAACTCTGCAGGGAAGGGGCAGGTTGGAGACCAGGGAAGAACTGATGTTTCAGTCTCAAGTTCAGAGAGAGAGAGTTTATTCTGCCTCTGGAAACCTTGGGCTTCTTTCTTAAGACCTCCAACTGATTGGATATGACCTACTCACATTATGGAGGCAAATCCACTTAATCAGAATCTACTGATTTAAATGCTAATCACATTTAAGAAATACCTTCACAGCAACATTTAGACTGGTTTGACCCAAAACTGGGTTCCAATGGCCTAGCCAAGTTTGCACATGAAATTAACCATCACATTAGGATATTAATTTATAATCCTCAGGGCAATCACTAAGAAAATAAGTTAAATTATATATATATATATATATATATATATATATATATATATATATGCACATATATATGTATATGTATAAATAAAGAGAAAGGAGAGGCAATCAAATGGTAGACTAGCAACTGTCTGTGGAACTCTAAAGAAGGAAGTAGCAGAAGAATTAAAGAACCAAAAAAGTTACAAAACATGGAAAACAGTAAAAGGTGAAATTAGTCTTCCTCATCCATAATTATGTTAATATAAGTGGGTCGAACTAATTAAAAAAGTATTGACAGTATGGAATTTTTAAAAATTATATTCTGTCAACAAGAGACTTGCTTTAGATCTAAAGACACAAATTTGTTGAAAGTGAAAGGATGGGAAAAAGTATTCAATGCAAAGAGTAACTAAAAAAAAGAGCTGTGGCTATACAAATAGAAAAATAAAGCTAGGCGTAGTGGCGCACACCTGTAATCCCAGCACTTGGGAGGCTGAGGCAGGAGGATTGACTCGAGTTCACCTCAAGATTCTGTCTCAAAAACAAAAGCAAAAACAAATATCAGAAAAATACACTTCAAAACAAATATTGCTACAAGAGATAAGAGTACTATATAATAAAAGGGTTAATC
Source organism: Pedetes capensis (assembly GCA_007922755.1). Classification (NCBI taxonomy): domain Eukaryota; kingdom Metazoa; phylum Chordata; class Mammalia; order Rodentia; family Pedetidae; genus Pedetes; species Pedetes capensis. The sequence continues at coordinate 28,354 of VMDO01020009.1, forward strand.
CATCAAGAAGATACAATAATTATATATGTAACTGACAAGAGAACCCAAAAATATATAAAGGAAAAATTAACAGGATTGAAAGAATCCATATTTGACCACTAACAGTTGGGGAATTTGACACCTATTTTTAGCAGAATAACTAGACAAAAGACCAATAAGGAAATAGAGGATTTGAACAACACTATAAACCAATTGTCTGCAGCCATAGCACCCTAACATCCAATCCTGACTGATCTCAGAAGCTAAGCAGGATAGGGGCTGGTTAATCCTTGGATGGGAGACTGCCTGGTACTCCAGGCTAGGGAGAAGTACCTAGCAGTCCACTCCTGAAACAATCCACCATTGAGAATGCTGTGCATAGCAGAGAAGCACTGACAATACTGCTTGGCATGGCACAGTGTTGAGGAGTGTTTCCTTATGTTGTACATAGGGTTGCTATGAGTTGGGCTCAACTCAATGGCACTTAACAACAACAAATAAACAGGAAAGTTATTGAATCAATAATCTAAAACTCTGATACAGAAAATCTTAGCATTAGATGGTTTTACTGGTGAATTCTACCAAACACTTAAAGAATTAACACTAATTTTTCTGAAAGTCTTCCAAAGGAATAAGAGTGCTAAAACTGGGTCCCATGGTGCATGTCTATATTCCCAGTCACTCTGGAGGCTGAGGCAGTTGGATTGCAAGTGGAAGGTAGAGGCAACCTGTGCAATGCAGTAAGACCCTGTTTCAAAATAGAAAATAAAAAAGGGGTTAGGGTACAGCACAGTAGCAGGGCATTTTGTGTAACATGTGCAAGGTCCTAGGTTCAACCACCCAGTACCACACACACACAGTGCTATGGGCTGAATGTTTCTGCCCCTTTTCCCCCAATTTATGTATTGAAACCCCACTCCACAATGTGATTGTAATAGGAGGTGGGGCTTTTATGGCAATAATTAATGTTAAATGAGGTCAAAAGGGCGAGACCCTAATCTGAGACGAGAGTACCTCCCCCCCCCACACACACACGCACTTCTCTGTCTCTCTGACACAGTGAGAAGGTTGTCGTCTACAAGCCAGGAGAACCCTCACAAGGAACTGCACTGGTGCACCTTACTGGGATGGTTCTTCATAGTGAAAAATTTAAAGTTTCCTCTAAAATCAGGAATAAGACAAGATGTCTTCTCTCACTATTTCTATTCAATATTATGATGAAAGTTCTAGCCAGAGAAACTAGGCAGAAAATAGAAGGCATACAATTTGGAAAGGAAGAAGTAAAACTACTTTATTTTCAGATGACATAAAAATATAGGAAATCCCAAAGAATCCACACAATATAAAACAAAACTATTAGAACTAATAAGTGATCTTGGCAAAGTTGCCGGATACAACATCAACAAAAATCAGTTATGTTTCTATACCCTAGCAATGAACAGTCCTCTAATGAAATTCCAGTTACAATAATATCCAAAAGAATGAAAAACTGGAAGTATTTCCATCTGAAAAATATTAAGTCTATCCAATTCCATGAACATGGGATGTATTTCCACTTATTTAGGTCTTTAATTTTTTTCAGCAATATTTTATAGTATTCATTGTACAAGTTTTGTACTTGTTGGCTAAGATTGTTGTTGTTGTTGTTAGGTGCCGTCGAGTTGGTATCCGACTCATAGCAACCCTCTGTACAAGAGGGGAAACACTATTATCAGTGCTTCTCTGCTGTTCATAGGGTTTTCAATGGCAGATTGATTTTTGGGAGGGGGTTGCCAGGTCCTTTCCCAAGCCTACAGCTTCTGGTGTTCCCAGGCGGTCTCCCATCCAGGTACTAACCAGGCCTGACCCTGCTTAGCTTCTGAGATCTGACTGGATCGAATGCCACAGGGCTATGGCTGCAGGCTTTGGCTAAGGTTACTCCCATGTATTTTAATTTTTTGATGCTGTTGTACAAGGTGTAAACAAAAAATAAATGTTTACATTAAAAAAAAGTATTACAGTAAGAGAAATATTGCCATTAATTCCCCTCAATATACTCTCCGTGGCTTTGAACACACTTTTCTCATCCTTGTCACTTTCTGAAGCCGTTCTAAAAGTCTTGTTTTATAAGTGTCTTTAATTTTATCCTCCATCATGGCAATGCTCTGTAGGACACATTGCTTCTTGCATGGCAATTTTTGTCAAAGAAAAGCGTTATAGTGTATCCTCATCCACCTAATTCACTGGATCTGGCACCACACCCGGCCAAGTGCTCTATTTTCTTATCAATCTCCTGTTTAGTTGGTCTATCCAGTACTGAAAGTGGAGTACTGAAGTCTCCAAATATTACTGTAGAGCTATCTGTTCCTCCATTTGACTCTGACAATTTTTGCTTGATATGTTCTAGAGTGATTGTCTTGCATGCATATATTTATAAATATTATGTCTTTATTAATTGGCCATCTAATCTCTATCTTGATATCTATATCTATAATATCCTTCTTTATCTCTTGTAGTCTTTATTGACTTAAAGAATATTTTGTCTGGCCATCACATAAACACTCCAGTTCTGTTTGATTAATATTTGCACAGAATGTGTTTTCCTCTTTTTTTTTTTTTTTTTTTACTTTCATCATTTTGTGTCTTTGGATTTAAAGTAGATCTCTTGAGCTGGGAGTGGTGGGGCACGTTTGTAATCTCAGCCCTCAGAAGACTGAGCAAGGAGGATCACTTGGGCTCAAGAGTTTGAGATCAGCCAGGGCAATGTAGAAGACCCATCTCAAAAGAGAGGTGGAGGGGGACAGAAGAAAGCAAAGAAATGGAAAAGAAAAGAAAAAAACTAATCTCCTCTCTAGACTTTTTGTCACAGTGACAAACTACCTGAGAAAACAACCTAAGGGAGGAAGGATTTAGTTTGGCTCACAGTTCCAGAAGTTTCTGCTGTGATAGGCTGGTTCTTTGTGTCCAGTCCTGTGGAGAGGCAAAATGTCATGGCAGAAGCGGGTGGTGGAGTAGAGCTGCTTGCCTCATGGCAGCCAGGGAACAGACAAAGAGAGAAAGGGACAGGGACAGGGAATCCTTTGAGGACGTGCCTCCAGGCGATCTACTTCCTCCAGCTTGACCCCGCCTCCTATAATTTCCAACACCTCCAAAAATAGCGCCACCAACTGGGGACCAAGACTTCAACCCATGAATATGTGATGGACATTTCATATTCAATCCATAACACCTCCTGTAGACAGCGTGTTGTTGGATCATACTTTTGAACCATTCTAACCATTTCTGCTTTTCAAGAGAAAAATTTAACTCATTTACTGTTAAAGTAATTACTGATAAGAAAGAACTTGCTTCTGTTATTTATCTGTTGGTGATGGGGGTTTTATTTGTTTGTTTGTTTTGCACTAGTAGGGGGTTAAACTCAGGGCTTTGCACATGCTAGGCAAGTTCCCTACCACTGAGCTGTACCCCCAGTCCTTTTTTATTTTTTATTTTTAGACAGGTCTTGCTAAATTGTGCAGGCTGCCTCTGACCTCATCCTCTTGAGTTTCTGGGATTACACGTGTGTGCCATAGCACCTGGCTCAATTTGTGGTTTTAAAAAAAATGTCTTATTTTTGTTTCTCAATTCTTCCATTATTGCTTTTTTTAGTATTTAATTAGTTTTTTTTTCCTTTTTGATTTCCTTATTCTTTCCTTTTCTGTGTTTTCTTTAGCTGTTTTCTTAATAGTTACCCTGGGGATTGCAGTGACCATCTTAAATTTATAAGGATCTAACTTGAAAAATCACAATTTAATTTCAGTTGTTTACAAACACTGCTCTCAGTTGGTAGAGCACTGCACTGCAGTCTCCGAGGTCCTGAGTTTGATTCCCAGCACTGCAAAAAAAAAAAAAAAAATTCGGGAGAAGGGCTTGGCAATCCCCTCCTGAGGCAATCCCGAAACAGTCAGCCATTGAAAACCCTATGAGGATCGCTATGAGTTGGACACGACTGGACGACATCTAACAACAACAACACAAACACTGCTCCTATGTATCTCTGCCCTTCCTATTTATTGCTATTGTTTCAAATTACATCTTTATGTAATGTGTGACCATTAACATAATTATTGGTTTATGCATTTGCCTTCTAAATCATATAGGAAAAAAAGAGGAATTGCAAACCAAAATTATAATAATACTGGATTTTATTTTTACTTAACTAGTTACTTTTACCATTGTTCCCTGTTTCTTCTTATGGCTTTCAGTTACTGTCTCTCACATTCTTTCATTTTAGTCTCAAGGGCTCCATTTAGTGTTTGTGTTTTGTAGGGCAAATCTAATGACAGTAACAAATTATCTTAGTTGTTTTATTTCTTAAACCTGGGAATATCTTAATTTCCTCTTCAAACTTGAAGTACATTATTGCCAGGTATAGAATTTTTGGTTTGTAATTTTTTTACTTTCAGGATTTAAGATATATTATCCCAGTCCCTTCTGGTTTCTGATGAGAAATTTGTGCTAATTTTATTAAGGATTCCTTGTACAGGACAAATTAGATTCTGTTTCGATGTTTTCGAGATCCTCTTTGTCTTTGTGTTTTGATAATGACTATAATGTGTCTCAGTGTGGATGTCTTTGAGTTTATACAGCTTGGAGTTTTTCGTGCTGTTTGGAATGTGTAGGTAAGTCCTGTGTTTATTGCAAAAGTAGAGGCAACAAGCAAGCTGGAACTCTATCTGGCAACCAATCCTGGAAGAGGACATGGTGGCTTCATTTACTCCCAGCGCAGAACATCTGTCACATCAGTACCAGGTAGCCTTTGTAGCTCTTTTCACCTCATCCACATAATTTGCGAGTCATGCCTCTGTCACAATCCTGACAGGTCAGAGAGAAAATAAACCTGCAGTTGTCCCTACAGCTGATATCAGTGTGAGGCAGGAACTCAGCAGGTGAAGCACAAGTGCTTGCCGGGAATCAGCTGCTGTCTGCTGACATCCCTTCAAGCCGTTTCTTTGTTTCAGATGAGGCCCTCCGGGCAGGGCCACCAGGAACGTGGTTGAACCAACCAAGGCCACTCAGCCCCTCTTCTAGGTGACCTAGGGTAAACTTTGCTCATTATAGTCTCATTATAACACTCCATTCCCCACCCAGGGGCCATTCCTGGCCACCGTCTTTGAACATGTGCTTTGTGAAGATGCACGATCTCACACTGAGCACACTCAGGAACAGCCCTGTTCTGCATGAACATGCATTCTTCCAGTAGAGTCCCCTTGCTTCCCATTCAGGGAGACACTGCTTTGGGAAGCGTCCCCAGGGCTCTCAGTTTCCTGCAGGCAATAAACCTCTCTGCTCTTTCACTTCCTGGTTGCGCTTACCAGCTTTGCACGCACCAACCAGTGACCTGCTCTGTAGGTCACACAGTCATCCTGCTCCACCTCCATTCTTCACGCCCACCTCCTGTCCAAGGAGATGGTTCTCCTGAGTCTGGGGTACTTTTCCCTGGGATGGATGCAGCTTAAAGCGGTGTGGTCCATGGTTTAAACATGTCTGCAAATTTCACATGTTGGAAATTTAATCCCCAGAGTCATATGTAAATGGTAAGAGCAGATGGGACTTTAAGAAGTGATTAAGTCATGAGGGTGCTACCCTCACGGATTAATGGATTAGTAGATTATCTTGAAAGTTGCTCTGTTATTAAAGCCCGTCTGGCTCTGGCTCTGAGATACATCCCTCCCACTCTGTGGTACCCTCATTGCCTCTGGACTCTTCAGAGTCCATAGGAACAAGAAGGGTCTCACCAGATGTGGCCTTTTGAACTTGGACCTCCCAGCCTCCAGAATAGTGGGCTGTTGTTGTTGTTGTTAGGTGCCGTCGAGTCGGTATCCGACTCATAGCGACCCTACATACAACAGGGGAAACACTATTGTCAGTGCTTCTTTGCTGTTCATAGGGTTTTCAATGGCAGATTGATTTTTTGGGAGGGGGTTGCCAGGTCCTTCTCCCACGCCTACAGCTTCTGGTGTTCCCAGGTGGTCTCCCACCCAGGTACTAACCAGGCCCGACCCTGCTTAGCTTCCGAGATCTGACGGGATCGGATGCTACAGGGCTACAGCTGCAGGCGTAGTGGGCTGAATAAACCTTTATTCTCTATAAATTACTCCTGTCTGTGGCAATGCGTTATAGCAACAGAAAATGGACTAAGACACATGGGACACATGGCTTCTTGGTAAGGAGAGTCTTCCTCTTCTTGGCGCTGAGTTGACCACAAGGGCTGGACCTCCTGGTGTCCTATCTTGTGGGGTGGGAATGTGACTGTGCCCAGGCTTGGGGGAAAGGGTGGCATTTCTCCCCTGTGAATGTGGCCAGGCTTGTTTGGTATTTCTCCCTCTGTGTCCTCTGCTACCACCCTCCCCCTGCCTGCCCCATCCTTCAGTGCAGAACCAGCACATCACAACTTCTTTTCCATATGACATTTGACCAGAAGGGGGCACAGCTATCTATAAGTGTTTTATTTCTTTCTGAGACACAGCTGAGGAGAACAGACCGATCCCATTGATTTTTGCCACTTTATCTGATTGAGGCAAGTTTAATAAATCTGGATATTATTCAGCTAGGTCTTTTGGACTGGTGTAAATCGAGCTTTTGAGTTACAACACATTTTGGGCAATTGCTTGGGAAGAAAACCTTACCCAAGAGCAGCAGGTTAAAGGCAGGCAAAGCAGGGACAGGGCCCCCACACCTGCCTGAGGCTTACTCTCAATAGTGACTCATTTTCCCCTCCTTGGTCTGGTTCCATGTGGAGAGATTAATCTTTACCCCTAGCTCAGAATTTCCAGTAACAGGCAAGCTGGGTTTGTAGGCCAACATGTTCCCAGTGGAAGCCACTTATTAACCCTTCTGGAAGGGCTGCGTGTCTGGTTAAACTCCAAATACTTTGCAGAGCCTTGATCCCTGTCACTGAGCAGAGGCATGAGCTGGCTGGCTGGCCCTGCTGTGCCCACTGGCTTACCTGGTGAACATGCATCAGGCACTGATGGAGTCCAGGCGGAACCAGAGCCATCATGGTCACCACAATGGAAACCCAGCGTCCAGATCTGCAGCTGAATCTAGCTGTGCACCTTAAGTGGCAGTGACAGGGAACTTAGCCCCCCACCTCCATTTCCTTGACTAGGGTGAGATGTCACCAACACCACATGGTTGATTTGAGCATGAATGGGAGCCTGTGCAGAACTGTGAAGCGTTGTCTCTGAGGTTTGATAGCTATTGGGTCCACCTATCCTGTTGTCCCAGGTAGACTGTGAGGGGGGAGGGGTGCTGAAAAGATGATAAAGTGGATGGGCTCAAGCCTGTCTTGCTGGGCTAGAAAAAAAGCAGAAATTTTGGCAACAGGACTTATTGAATGACATAGGGACATTCCTGAGACTGATGTTGTCAGTATGATGTGAGAAAGAAGAAACATGATAGGAAAAAGAAAAAATTAAACCACACCAAACCTTGGCTGGGGCTGGGATTTAGCTCAGTGGTAGAGCGCCGCTCTGCAGTCTCTGAGGTCCCGAATTCAATTCCCAGCACCACAAAAATGGGAGTGGGCACCCCACTCCCAAGGCAACCCCGAAAACAATCTGCCGTTGGAAACCCTATGAGGGTCGCTATGAGTCGGACAGGACTCGACGGCACCAAACAACAACAACAAACCTTGGCTCCTTGAAGACTCTGGACTTTACATTCCTCACTCCCCTAATCAAAGAATAGGATTGCGCTCCCTTATCTAGGGAATGCCAGGAGCTCCACTTTCTGAACACAGAGGTGCTACAATCAATTCTTTCCCTGGACATAGCCCCTGGTATCTAAAAGTTGTTTCAAAGATTTGTGATCAAGGACTTTCTGCTTTCTGCTTGAATTGCTCTGTAACACCTGCAGACTGTTTACAGTAGCCAGGCAGAGAAAGACACATAGATTCTTTTGTCCACTAGTCTCTAAGTTCTATATAAAGAATAGGAAAGAATAACTCAGGGAGCATCGCTGTTTTGGGATCAGAAATCCTGCTGTTGCTCCGCCAGCAATTAAGCCCCTTCTTCTAATTAGTGCTGATGTCCACGTGATTCTCTCTTTCTGGTGGGTCTTGCTTCTTAATATATCAGGAGCTACCATCCCATTGTGTCTCAGTCCACTCACAATCCAGTGGCTGTGGAGGATATAGCTGCCCATCATGGCGATGTCCCCAGAGGGAGGCATCCCAGTGTTCCATGCTTCTGATACAAATTAAATATAAATGAAGCCACCTATTAGGTAACTCAGCCTTTCCTTTCAGGGGCTACTCACATTTCCTTTAGAGCCATTAAACTCCCCTTCTTAACCCCCAGTCCACTTGGTTTAAGGAAGCTCCCCTCCTCCTGCCCACCCCCACCCCAGGTCACCTAGCTCCTGTGCTCTGGGAGGGGGCGAAGGATACGGAGCTGCACTTTGAAGCAGCCACTGGGCACATGGCCACGTTGTGGGCTGGAGGTGCTACGGTCTTGCTCGATTTAATGGTCAGTTAATTCCTGACCACAAAGCCCTTGCCACCCTAGTTTGTCCTCAGTCCCTCAGACTCAGAGCTGGCTCCAGCTGCAGGATGGCTGCTGACAACTCCACCAGTGACCTTCATGCTCCCGGATCACAGCTGAACACGATCGACATCATTGTCATCGCTGTGTATTTTGCCCTGAACGTGGCTGTAGGCATATGGGTGAGAGAACCCACAGTGGTGGCCGCCTGGGCCCTTAGGGTGGGAACTGGGGCTGGCATGTCCCTAGGGTATCTGCATTGCTCTCACCAGATTGCCAGCTGCCTGAACAGTAAATTCCCCAGGGGCACCCAAGAGCTGCTGGCTCAGAATCTGGAGGCAGGGAGAGTCCTGTGGGGCCTGAAGGCCTTCATTTTTTTTTTTTTTTTTTAAATTTTTTTTTTTTTGTAGTACTGGGGGTTGAACCCATGGCCTCGCGCTTGCATGCTTTGGAAGTACTGCACCACTGAGCTGCACCCCCAGCCCATTTTTTACTTTATTTGAGACAGGGTCTCACTAAGTTACGCAGACTGTCTCTGGTCTGGAACTTGCGATCCTCCTGCCTCTGCCTCCTGAGCTGCTGGGATTACAGGCTTGCGCCACCGCGCCCGGCGGGTCTTCATTTTTAACAAACTCCCAGCAACTCAAGTCCTGCCAGGGTCACACTAGGCCATCAGCACCTTCTCTCTCCCTTGATAAGAGAGACAGGTAATTTGACCCACCAGAAGTTTCCAGTGACAGTGCCCACCACCATGCAGGACTACGTGAGGCCCTTCTTCTGCCTACTACACACCGCTCCAGGAAAAGCTGGAGCAGCAGGAGGCCAGGACTTTCCCAGGGAGCCCTGTGAAGGAGGCGGAGGCTCCCTTTAGTGGATTCATGATACCAGTCTTTAAGGCACTCCCACTGGCAGGGTGGATGTGACCCACCAGCCATGCTCCATTTCACCTGCTCCATGGCTAGGGCCAGGAGAGGCCAGCTCCCCCTCCACTGGTCTACACATCCCCAGGCAGCGTCCTTGAGCGCTGACATTCTCCTGGGGGAGAATGAGTACCTCTTCTTATCTTCTGTAACTCCTGGCATAATGCTAAGAGCCTGGGAATGGCCGGGGCTGTGGCACACGCCTGCAATCCCAGTGACTTGGGAGGCTGAGGCAAAAGGATCGAGAATTCGAGGTCAGAGGCAGCTTTTGCCAGTTACCGAGAACTTGTCATAAGATAAAATATGAAAACGGGGGTGGGGGTGCAGCTCAATGGGGTTGAGGGTGGTAGAGTGTGCCACCTACCATGTTTGAGGCCTTGGGCTCAACTCCCAAGTAATGCAAAAAAAAAAAAAAGAGACTGGGAATGGGAGACTGGTCATGTCCACTCAGCTCTCTGGGCCTCAGGGTTTCAATGTGTGATATGGGGACACTGCTTACCTCACAGAGTGAGATTTCCTACCAAAGGGGCCTGCACAAGACAGGTCCCTGTGGCAGCGATTGGATCTATGGTAGTTGGGGGCCAGTAGGAGAGGCTATGGTGGTTGGTAGCAGCAGAGGTGATGATGGTGATGGTGGTGATGGAGGTGGTGATGGTGATGGAGGTGGTGATGATGGAGGTGGTGGTGGTGGTGGTGGAGGTGGTGATGGTGGTGGTGATG
>VMDO01020010.1:0-38472 GCA_007922755.1 Pedetes capensis
CCCTCAGCCCAGTTTTTCAGTTTTTGAGATAGGGTCTCACTAAATTACACAGATTGCCTCTGGTCTCAAACTTGCAATCCTCCTGCCTCCGCCTCCCAAGCTGCTGGGATTACAGGCATGCGCCACCGCTCCTGGCTCAACACCTATACTCTTTTTAAAGCAGCTAAGTGGTGAAACTGGGAGATGGATCCGGCAACCCACTCCCAAAATATCAATCTGCCATTGAAGACCCTATGAACAGCAGAGCACTGACAGTAGTGTTTTGCCTGTTGTATGTAGGGTCGCTATGAGTCGGATACCCACTCGACGGCACCTAATAACAACAACAAGTGGTGAAACAGCTTCCAAAGCCCGGCAAAATGTGACTTCTTTTTCTTCCCAGTTGATTTTTAAGTCAGGACATGACCACAAATCATTGCCCAATGGAAAGCCATGATTTTTTGCCCATTGAATGTTGCCCATTTTTTTTGCCCATTCAATGTTGAAAACACCAGGTTGACAGAAGACTAAATAAAACCCACAAGCTAAGGGCAACAATAGCCACAGGCAGGACTGATAAGACCAAGAGTTGATGAGAATGGTGGGAAATGGGGATTCTTACGCCCCCCCTGGTGGAGATGTTAATTGGTGTGATCGCTTAGTGAGCAATTCAGCAACACCAAAATAACTGGCAATGTAACCAGGCACAGTGGCGCATGCCTTTAATCCTAGCGGCTCAGGAGGCGGAGGCGGAAGGATCGCAAGTTCGAAACCAGAGGCAGTCTGCGTAACTTAGCGAGACCCAATCTCCAAAAGTCAAAAAAGAAAAAAGGGCTGGGGGTGCAGCTCAGTGGTCCAGCACTTGCAAAGCATGCAGGCACGAGGCCCTGGGTTTAACCTCTAGTACTACACACACACACACACACACACACAAATTGGCAATGTCTAGCAGCGTGGCTCCTGGGTGTCTGTGTAGAGACATCCCTTCTGTGTGCACAAAGACATATCCACAAGGTCCCCTGGAGTCCTGTTTGTAACCATGAAAAACTGGAAACCCTGGAATGTTTCTAAGTATGGAGGTGGCAATGTCCTGGCTGCCTCGGGGTCCCCGAGGATCCAGGTCGGATTCACCTGGTCAAGGGGGACGGCAACCCCGCTGTGGCTGGTTGTACCAAGGTCCAAGCCACCCGACGTATTTCATCCCTTCAAGCATTGGCAACTGAGTCTAACCAGGCCTGGTTCAGAAAGCCTGGGAGGTAGGTCAGCCACCACTGGCTCCCCACCCCTCCCGACTCCGATTCCTATCAGTCACCCTTGCTCTGAAGATACAAGTATGGCGTCCGTATTCAAACCACGGTATTACCATGAAGGCCCTGCAGTCCTGCTTAGATCTTAAATCCAAGGCTGTCAAGTCATTTAGGGAATGTTGTAACAAAGGGACTCTTTTTAAAAATTCCCAAGTCCTAAAAGAGCATTTTCCCAGACGACTCTCATTACTGCACAGAAAATATTTTTGATGATCAAAATCATAGCTCCAGATTATCAGGAATCGGCTAACACAAACAAAAAAGGGGTATGTAACTACCAAAAGCTATTGAGAAAAATCAAAAAATTCTAGAACTTGAAAATCTAAGGTTATCTTGAAAGATTCCTTATGTGAAACATCTTATTCTCATTGATACCAGATTAAGGGGTCTTCTGTGCATTTTCTCAACTGAGTAAAACATCGCCTCACTATGTCTCAAAACATTTGTAAGAGTGTGGTGACAGAGGAAATGTCTGGATTTGAAAGGAAGTCTTAAGGGGTTGCGAAGTCTCAGGAAGGTTCTTAAATGACCTAACCAGACGTTTTGAAGTCTGATATGCCCTTAACCCGAACTGAAATTCATAACAAAGTCAAAAGCAATAGAGTCAAGCGGGCTCCCAAATGCCTATTCTAACAAGTCTAACTGTTTACATAGCGATTGACTTTACTAGGGCCCAGGTCCTAGCTGGGAGCCCAGTGAGAAGCATAGTAAAGTTTAAGGATGAAATAAAACTTAAGAGGGAAGTTCTTAGCAATGGCTAAAGAAAGAATTCCCATTTCTGAAGCAATGGGGAATCAAGGTTAAGAGTCTGAGTCAGAGGTGGTGGCACACGCGCCTGTAATCCCAGCACTTGGGAGGCTGAGTGAGTCAGGAGGATTGTGAGTTCGAGGCCATCCTGGGCTACATACGAGTTTCAGGTCACCTTAGACTACATATTGAGACCTTATCTCAAACAACGACGACGACAACAACAACAACAACAACAACAACACACACACACACACACACACACACACACACACAGCCTAAGCCCTAGAGCCAGACTGCTGTGTTGGAATCCCCATTCTGACCTTGAGCAAATTTCCTGAGGCTTCTGCCCCTCAATTTCCTTATCTGTAAAATAGTACCCACTTCACAGGGATATTGGATTAAAAGGAGACTAACATAACCGTTGGGCTGGGATTTAGCTCAGTGGGTAGAGCGCTGTGCTGCAGTCTCTGAGGCCCCGAGTTCAATTCCCAGCACCGAAAAAGTGGGAGAAGGGCCTGGCAATCCACTCCCAAGGCAATCCCGAAGCACTCAGCCATTGAAAACCCTATGAGGGTCGCTATGAGTCAGGTACCGACTCGATGGCACCTAACAACAACAACAACAACATAACCGTTAGGCTGGGATTTAGCTCAGTTGGTAGACTGCTGCGCTGTAGTCTCTGAGGTCCTGAATTCAATTCCCAGCACTGCAAAAATGGGAAAAGGACCTGGCAATCCACTCCCAAGGCAATCCCAAAACAGTCAGCCATTGAAAACCATATGAGGGTTACTATGAGTCGGATACCAACTTGACGACACACAACAACATAACGGTCAGTGAAATATAGTAAATGGTTAATAAATTTTACGTTATAATTATTTTATTTATTTGTTTATTTTGAATGCTAGTATTTATCAAAACAATGTCTTTATGAACAAACTTGGCATTTTCTTTTTATATTTAAATGGAAGACATATTAGCCTGCAGCCATAGCCCTGTGGGATCTGATCCTGTCTAATCTCAGAAGCTAAGCAGGGTGGGGCTTGGTTGGTATTTGGATGGGAGACCGCCTGGGAACACCAGGTGCTGGAGGCGTGGGATGCGGCAACTCACTCCCAAAAATCAATCCACCATTGAAAACCCTATGAAGAGCAGAAAAGCACTGACAATAGTGGTTCGCCTATTGTATGCAGGGTCACTATGAGTCAGATACCGACTCGACGGCACCTAACAACAACAAGACATATTTAAAAATTTTAAATGTTCTTTAAAGGAAGAAAAAGAAAAAAAGAAATGCAAGATTCTCTTCATCTCTTCACCCAAGTAATAAGCATCGTGGAGGTGACGTGGTTCCTTTAGTCGGTTGGCTGATTTTATAGCAGGGGAGGTGTTTTGATTTGTATGGATTTGGTTGGAAACATTAATCGAAGATATGTAGACAGAGCTGAACAAAACGATACTTGAGTTTTATCTGCTCCAGGTCTAGACTTAGGGTAAAAGGACTTTAAGAACACCAGGCTGGGGGCTGCAGACAGACTTGCATGGTGGCGTTAGCCCTCATTTGAAGAGCGCCCCCAAGCAAGTCACCTCTGTTCCCTGGGCCTCAACTTCCTCACCCCCAAAACAAATGAGTTGGGGTCAATGACAAAGTCACTTTCTTCAGGCCCACTTTGCGTCCAGAGGCCGCCCCAGCTGACCGGTTCAAAGGACAGACTTGACATGGGCCGCTCAAAGCACTGTGGTTGTGGTCGAAAGCCAGCGGTCTGCCCTGTCCACATTTGCCACCTTCTCATGTCTCAAGGCCTGCAGCCATAGCCCTGTGGCATCCGATCCCGTCAGATATCAAAAGCTAAGCAGGGTCGGGCCTGGTTAGTACCTGGATGGGAGACCGCGTGGGAACACCAGAAGCTGTAGGCTGGGAGAAGGACCTGGCAACCCCCTCCCAAAAATCAAACTGCCATTGAAAACCCTATGAACAGCAGAGAAACACTGACAATAGTGTTTCCCCTGTGGTACAGAGGGTCGCTATGAGTCGGATACCGACTCGAAGGCACCTAACAACAACAACAACAACAACACGTCTCAAGGGAGCCCAGCATGGCCTGGGAAGGGAGGGGTCCCAACTCCTCCCCAGGCCGGGAGAGGCAGCTCAGAGACCGTGGCCTGCCGACTCTGGTTCAAGCGGTGTCCTCGGCCCAAACAAAGACCTGCTTGTCTCGCTGGAGAGAAGAGGGGAAAGCACTTGACTCAAGGCAGAGATGAAGAAATAAATATGCGAGCAGCGATAGCTTGTCATGTCTGAGGGCTCCAGAATGAGGCTCCAGCGCAGAAAAACAAGGCAGCCACCAGCAGCGATTCCATTCCGCATAGACAATACACGCCAGCAGCGCTTAAATAAAGATAGTGTGATTCGTTTATTATGCCTTCTCTTTAAGACCTGCATTAATTCTGATTTCTATTTAAATAAGAATGATTAAATTTTATCAGCCGAGATGGAAATATTGTGATAAACATTGGCTCGTGGCCAAACTAATCTCCCAAGCCCACAGCTTAGGGCCATTGTCTTGTATAGATATTTGAATGGCAATGGGCTTTTATCAGTATTTCTAAAGGCACTCATTTAATTATGTGGTTGTAAGGATTTTCAAAACCCCAAAGAATACCATCAATACATATTCATTTCTTGGATTAATTCAACACTCACATCAGGAAATATTGTTATTTAAAGGATGTTCTTCCTTGTTTTCTGCAACTGCGAAATATTGGAATCCAATTCTGGTCGCAATGGTGTCTTTGCAGTTTTCTGTTTAACTGAAATTATGAAAACACCGTGCGTGGGGAATGAAGGCTAGAATTTAGAATTACAGGAGCTGGAGGAGGAACTAAGAACCCTAAGTCTTTAGCAAAGAAGTACACCTCATGAGAGAGAGGACCGCAGCAGGAATACCAAATCTCTGAACCAGGAAGTTTCTGTACTTGTGTAGAAGTTGTCAATCAAGTATGAGTTATTTAAACGGCTCAGGAGCAAATGTTCAGGGGCGGGGACAGGCTTGCTATGTATAGCACTCAATTTCCATACCTAGAAACTTGAGTGATCTATGTGTCACCAGTAGAGGGATGTGACATTCTTTGTTGTTCTTGTTGTTGTTAGGTGCTGTCGAGACGAGTCTGACTCATAGCGACCCTACGCACAGCAGATTGAAACACTTCCCAATTCTGTGCCAGGCACACGATTTTATTTATGTTTAAGCCCATTGTTGCAAACACTGTGTCAATCCATCTGGTGGAGGGTTTTCCTTTTTTTCTCTGACCTGCCACTCTCCCAAACATGATGTCCTTCTCCAGGGATTGATCTCTCCTGATTACATGTCCAAAATATGTAAGACGCAGTCTGGCCATTCTTGCTTCCAAGGAGCACTCCGGTTGCACGTCTTCTAGGACAGATCTGTTGGTTCTTTGGCAGTCCATGGTATATTCAATAGATGTCTCCAGCATCATAATTCAAAAGCATCAATTCTTTTCCTGTCTCCCTGGTTCAATGTTTAGCTTTCAAAACCATATGATGCGACTGAAAATACCATGGCATGAGTCAGGCGCACCTTTGTCTTCAATGTGACATCTTTACTTCTCAATACTCTAAAATTCAATACTCTAAAATTCATGGAGGTTTATTTTATAGGATCTTAGAGGTGAAAGAGATTTTAAAGCCATTTCCTTCAGAGTACGCTCAAAGGAACACTAATGACACAAGATGATATTCAATGTTATGTGAAAAATGGTTTAGAAGTCAAATCAGTTTATCCTTTAATAAAGGAATATGCATTGTTAATCAATAGCATACACTGTTAACCCATTAAAACACAGTCTCCTGTTTATTGGACGGTAACTCACTATGAGGAAAAGTTCGAGACTCTGAGGCTTCCATTAGACTAAGCATAAAAGTAAGCAGCTGGACGGAGATAAGGTTGAGATACAGTGTGATAGCATGCACATGTGCGTGAGTTTGATATAAATTCTGAGAAATAATAAGCGGTAACTTTGTCACTGTCCTATAAATAGGACGATGTGCGTTAACGGGTTAAACATGTCTTACTAGAATCCTCCTTTTCCAAGGAGCATCTTATGATACTAGTGTTGGGAGATCCTACTTAAGGACACACTGCTCTGGGCTTAATTATTCATTTTAAAGCTGGGAAATAAGATTCCGGTGTGGCTGGTAATAGGCAGATGTGGAACTGCGGCAGATTTTCAGACTTTCATGTGCATAAGAATCACTTGGGCATCTTATAAACTGATTCCATAGGTGTGGGTTGGGACCTGAGGATCTGCCTTTGTTACAAGCTTCTAAGGGATGTTGATGTTGCTGGTCCACACACAGTTTTTTGACTTGTTAAGTTCCCTCAAGTTGTGTCCGACTCACAGCAACCATATGTACAACAGAACGAAGTACTCCCCGACACTGTGCCACGCCTGGCACTATGTCAGTGTTTCTCTGCTAGTCATAGGGTTTTCAATGGCTGATTGTTTCAGGAGTGGGCTGCCAAGTCCTTCTCCCAAGCCTGTACCACCCGGTATTCCAAGGGAGTCTCCCATCCAAGTACTAAACAGACCTGACCCTGCTTAGCTTCTGAGGTCAGACAAGATCAGAAGCCAGGGTGCTATGACTGTAGGCTTTTTGACTAGTGAAGCAAAATCTTGGAGACAAGTGTAGGGACTTTGCCCTTGCCTTGTACCTCTTTGTAAGAGAACTGCCTGGTGCTTCTTCCAAAGCAGCCTCCTCACCTTCTTCTGGCTGTATTTGCTGAGTGGATACCCCCAGTTCTTCAAAGTGAGTCCCTACAGTGACAGAAGGTCACATCAGCATTAAGGAACAGAGCCAGCATGGTGGTTCACACCTATAATCCCAGCAATTTGGGAGATGCTGGCAGGAGAATCTCAAGTTCAAGACCAGAGGCAGCCCGAGTAACTTAGGGAGACACAGACTCAAGATAAAAAAAATTTAAAAATGTGGTGGGGGTGCCGCTCAGTGGTAGGGTACTTGTGAAGTGTGTGTGAGGCCCTGGGTTTAGCATCCCAGTACTAAAAAACAAAAAATAGAAAACCAAAACAACAAGAAGGAGGAGGAAGAGGAGGAGGAGGAGGAGGAGAAGGAGAAGAAGAAGAAGAAGAAGAAGAAGAAGAAGAAGAAGAAGAGGAGGAGGAGGAGGAGGAGGAGGAAGAAGAGGAGGAGGGGGGAGGAGGAGGAGAAGGAGGAGGAAGAGGAGGAAGAGAAGAGGAGGAGGGGGAGGAGGAGGGGGAGGAGGAGGAGAAGGAGGGGGAGGAAGGAGAAGAAGAAGAAAAACATTAAAGAACTATTTCTTGGTTCCCAAAATAAATATTCTTCTTTCTATATTATAAATTAGAAACAGAATAAAGCTTTTGACAGAAGTGGTATGTTCTGAGGCTCTGAGTAGAAACTTAGACCAAAAATTATTCAAAATGATTATTTGACTGAATTGAACCCATAAAAGGTCAGTTTTCATGGCCACTGTCAGGTATTTCTCAATTCTGGAAAAACATGGCATGCCTCTAACCAAAATTTGCTCAAATAATTGTCCAGCTCTCTGGTTATTGCCAAAGTCTGAGTAGACAATGGCTGCCAGATGTTGGCTCAGCGTGAAGAATCCGTCCTACGAGGAAAACTTGCTCCTCCTGATGCTCCAGAGCTTTTAGACCTGCATGTGTAGAATGCCTGCAGACTCTCTTGATTGATGTCCCCAGGAAAAAACAATTGGTTGAAATCGTTTCTATGGAACAACTATGTATCTTGTTGATTTAAGACAGGGAGAGAGCGTTAAAGAGGAATGATCTAGCTGAGTGCGGTGGCACACGCCTGTAATCCCAGTGGCTCGGGAGGCAGAGGTGGGGGGATCGCAAGTTTGAGACCAGAGGCAGTCTGGGTAACTTAGCAAGACCCTGTCTCACAAACAAACAAACAAAAAGGGCTGGAGGCGCAGCTCAGTGGTCCAGCACTTGGAAAGCATGTAGGCATGAGGCCCTGGGTTCAACCCCCAGTACCGGGGGGGGGGGGGGGGGGGGGGGAAGGAATGATCCAAACTGAAGTAAAATGATCTGCTTATTAATGCAACTTTATAACTTTACAACACCCGGTTGTGGCAAAATTCAAAAGACACATGAGGTCTAGGTCTCCGTGACACTGAAACCCACCAAAAATAAGCACCGTTGCAACTGACCAAGCTGGGTGGTAAAACCGATAGAGTGTTATTCTTGCTTGCAGCCCAGTCCCACCCACCAAAATGGCGGAACTCAGGCATTTCAGCCAACGTCAGCTGCACTGGGTTTTCGACAGTCAGTCCATAGACTCAGCAAGGAGGGACTGAACTTCTCAGCTATTTCCGAGTGCCTGGAGAGAGAAGGGATGCAAACTGTGTGGCTTGCAGGTGTAGCTCATGAGCAAGAGAATTCATTTACAGGTGGAAGGCGCAGAGAGCATTCATCTGCTTTGGTTCTGGTCCCCAGTGATGGCCTCAGAATCCACGAGCCTGCATCCTGGGTCTATTGCCATCACCTTTTCTCTTCGCACTGTAAAACTGGAACGAGTGGTAACTACCTCATAGGGTTGTTGATTGTTGTTGTTAGGTACCATCAAGTCAGATCCAACTCATACCTACCCTATGTACAACAGAACGAAACACTCGCTGACACTGTGCCATGCCCAGTATTATGTCAGTGCTTCTCTGCTATTCATAGGGTTTTCAATGGCTGATTGCTTGAGGAAATGGGCTGCTTGATCTTTCTCCCAAGCCGATAGCACCCAGTATTCCTAGGTGGTCTCCCATTCAAGGACTAATCAGGCCCGACCCTGCTTAACTTCAGAGATCTGATGGGATCGGATGCCAAGGTGGTATAGCTGTAGGCTCAACGCTCATAGAGTTAGGAGGGTTGAATGAGGGAATTTACATATATTACTTGAAAGCTCCTTTGTTATGTTTCAACAATCAAGGCTACACTCCATTTAGCTGATTGCATACAATCTATCATCCATTTGCCTACAGCCGTAGCCCTGTGGCATCCGATCCCGTCAAATCTCTGAAGCTAAGCAGGATTGGGCCTGGTTAGTCCTTGGATGGGAGACTGCCTGGGAACACCAGGTGCTGTAGGTTTGGGAGACAGACCTGGCAACCCACTCCCCAAAATCAATCCGCTATTGAAAACCCTATGAACAGCAGAGAAGCACTGACAATAGTGTTTCACCTGTTGTACATAGGGTCGCTATGATTTAGATACCAACTCGACAGCACCTAACAACAACAACATGATCCATTTGATCAAGCATTAAATGAGTTCCTTCTAATCTTTCACACTAAGAGATACTAAGAAGTCAGTGATGAATGAGTCCCACCTGTGTTTTCAAGGCTCTATCCTGGATTCTTGAGGAGCGAACTAGGAAACCAACAATTATGACAGAGTATGGTAAGGGCTCGGGACCTCAGAGACTGCAGAGCAGCGCTCTACCAACTGAGCTAAATCCCAGCAATTCCCGGCACCGCAAAAATGGGAGAAGGACCTGGCAATCCACTCCCAAGGCAATCCCAAAACAGCCATTGAGAACCCTGAGGGTCGCTATGAGTCGGATACCGACTCGACAGCACCTAACAACAATGGTAAGGGCTATATTAGAAAGAAGGAGAGACATCTATCTCTTTTGATACAGAGCCTCAGAATAAACCACTGTGGTCCAAAGTTTTACTCTGTTTCTAATTTATAATATTCTTGTGCTGTTGTTGCTGTTGTTAGGTGCCGTCAAGTCGGGTCCAACTCATAGCAACCTTATGTACAACACAACAAAACACTCCCCGACACTGTGCCATGCCCGTGCTTCTCTATTATCCATTTACTCTCTCCATTTTTACTTCTTTATCCATCCAGAAAGCCACGTGTTTATTTAGTTGTTTATGTGCACCATAGCTTATTCCAATATGGATGGGGAGTTGTTTATAGAGATTCATAAAATACACGACTATATTATAAATTATGATAAGGTTAAAAATGTAAAGGAAAAAGCATAAAGTAGATATATATGGGTTGAATCGCTAGTAATTCAGACTCTCACCTGGCCAAAAAAAATGATGTGCTGGATACTGGCGCTCACTACAGGTGTTCAGACACAGGAAACTGAAATAGATTGCCTGTAAAAAATTCCCTGTGGGAAGTTTTCTTCCTTTAACCACCCGGATAAATCTCTTTCTTTCTTGTCTTTGTATGTGTGTGTTAGGGGGCTTTGAAGATTTCAAGTAGCTCTTGTATTAATGTATGCATATACGAAGAATACTTCTATTGACCATGCACTTAATGTGCGCTAGGCACTGGACTAAGAAAAAGTGTGCTGAGTGCATGGTTTTCACTGGTTATCAAGTCCCACGTCTAAGAGTTACAACACTTGAGTTCTTCCTTTGGCCCCTGTCATCCCTTCACTGTGTGTCGTTGGCCAACTCTATCCCCATTTTGGGGCCCAGATGTTCCAATCTGAAAATGATAGGTTAGATGATCTGAAATGTCCCTTCCTAGATCTAATGTAATGTAATATAGGGCAAGCTAGGTTGAAGCAAATCAGCGGACCTGTTCTATTGATCATCTCCCATCATCCCCAGAGGTCAGAATAGTTCAGCCTGAGAACAATGATCAGTATCTCCTGAAAATATAGACTTAGCATTTGACTCTCATTGTGCCAGCATGTCTGCTAACAAAACACCAACGCAGTGTTTCTCTAAGGAGCCCTTTGAAAATGCTCAGATTTAAAAAACCGATACTGTATAACAGATGTTGTTAGGTGCCATTGAGTCAGGTCCAACTCACAGCAACCCTAAGGACAGGAGAATGAAACACTATGCAACGCAGTGCCATGCACACGATCTTTTTATGTTTGAGCCTATTGTTGCAGCCACTAAGTTTCTCCTCATTTTGAGTCATGCCACATCAGCAAAAGGAGGTCCCAGGGGCTTTACTTCATTCCTGTCATTAAGTTCAACTCTACTTTGAGAAGGCAGCTCTTTTTTTAAATGCCTTCCAGCCTGGAGGGCTCATTTTTAGGCACTACATTTGACTGTGTTTTTCTGCTATTCTTGGGGTTTTCAATGACTCTATGTCTCAGGAGTGGGCTGCTGTGTCCTTCTTCCTAGTCTGTCTTAGTCTGGAAGCTCAGCTGAAACCTGTCTATTCATTAAGATTTGCAAAGTCCAGACACTCGTCTAAACATTTCATGTGTATCATCTCATTTAATTCTGACAGCAACCCCGTGAGGCAACCACAGGACAGAAAGATTAGGCACGTATCCTACATAGCAGACCTGAAATTTGAGCCCAGAGAATTGAGTCCCAGAGACACTGAGCCCAGGGAATTGAGGCCCAGAGCCTGTCTTTTTTCCCCTCACCCAATTACAGTCCCTCCCCAAGTGTCAGAACTGTGGCTCTGTTTGTGCTTCTGTTAGATTGTGGTTTAAATTTTTAAAAAGTAATACTCGTATGTCTTATTACCTGTAATTTGTTTTTGATGCTTCCAGCTAAGAAAACAGAATCTAAATTTAAACAGCTACATGAAGAACTTCTTAGAACTGATTTCCAGCCTCAAAAATGTCACTTTGATTCCCAACAACAGAAAAAATGCAGAAAGATACTTTTCTCTAACCCTGGCGTTGGCAATCTTTCTCTATAAAAAGCCAGGTGGCAAATGCCTTAGACCTGGTGGGCCCGAAGGTTCCTGTCCCAACTATTCACCTTGGCCATTATGGTAAAAAGGTAACCAAGAGTTGAACAAATGAGCATAGATGTAGCCCAAGGAAACTTTAGCCTGCAGCTGTAGCCCTGCGGCATCCGATCCCATCAGATCTCGGAAGCTAAGCAGGGTTGGGCCTGGTTAGTACCTGGATGGGAGATCGCCTGGGAACACCAGAAGCTGTAGGCTTGGGAGAAGGACCTGGCAACCCCCTCCCAAAAATCAATCTGCCATTGAAAACCCTATGAACAGCAGAGAAGCACTGACAATAGTGTTTCCCCTGTTGTACAGAGGGTTGCTATGAGTCGGATACTGACTTGATGGCACCTAACAACAACAACAACAACGAAACTTTATTTATGGACAGTGAAATTTGCATTTCATATGATTCTTATGGGCTGGGATTTAGCTCAGTTGGTAGAGCGCTGCGCTGCAGTCTCTGAGGTCCCGAATTCAATTCCCAGCACCGCAATAATGGGAGAAGGACCTGGCAATCCACTCCCAAAGCAATTCTGAAACAGTCAGCCATTGAAAACCCTATGAGGGTTGCTATGAGTTGGATACCGACTCGATGGCACCTAACAACAAAAACAACAATTTTATGTATCATGAACTATTATGTATCATGAACTATTTTTTGTTGAATTTTTTTACCGTTTAAAAAAGTGAAAACTATTTCTACCTTGGGAATTGAACAAAAAGCGGTGCTTTGCCATTTCTGCTGCGTACCAAGCACTTGAATCTCAATTCATGTTTGAGTACCAAGAGAGCAACTATTAAGAGGGAAATCATAATACTATACTGTTTTCTAGTCCCTTTGCAATAGAAGTCTACATTTTCTTAGCCACACTTTGTCCTATTTTCCTAGAGATTTAAATTTTCATGTCAATAAATATTTGACCATCAAGTAGGTTAAATTTCCCTTCTACTCTGGCTGCCCATAAACAGAAGTTAGGGCTGTAGCCTACCCTTGTTTCTAAATTCAAACCAAAGACAAAGTAAAATATACTCCCAAATATCTACAAACGCACACATGAGATATAGGTGTATCTTAAAGACTCACCTAACAGAAAGGACTTTAAATTTCACAGCCACTGCTAATGCAGGCATCTAATCCTATTTACATTCATATTAGTCTTGGTATCTTTTTCTCCCAAAGATTTACCTATTTGTTTGCTTGCATGAGTTAACCTGCCTTTTGCATGATATCAGGACTTTTGTAATTTAAATCTATAAGAGGCAATTTCTTTTAAATATACTTCCTACCACTCAGTGAAAGAAGCACCCAAGTCATTTGAGAGCTGTACACCTCAGTAAACATTGGCGCTGAACTCCCGGCAAGGTGGACTGTGAGAATTAATCGTACACTATAGAAGTGGAACGGAAAATAAAATCAAGCGGGAGGGAGAAACAGCTTTTGAACGGAGCCACTCTGTGGCGTTATCAACGGAACTGGGGTGTCTTAGAATTGCGATTAAGGCAAGGGAGACACACTTGCCTTCTGACAGAGGGCTGAGGCCTGCATTCTTCCTCTCATGGTGATTGTTTCGGCGTCCAGAATAATTTGCCCACGCGCTAAGCATGTTTGACAATGGACTGATGGTGTTGACTGAGAGGCGGATCGTGGTTGGCTGTTGGCGACCAGGGTAAATTTTAAGACATCAGTAGCGACTCCGGCGGGAGGCAGTGTATACGGGGATGTGTTTAAGGCCTGGGGTGAAGGTGCAAACACACGGCAGATTTCCACGTGGGCGGAGTCGCATCTTTCCCTTCATGGAATTCCCATGAGCTCTTTGCTCTCAACATCTGCAGTGGACATAAATGAGATGCGAATAAGCTCCTGTATAATCTTGCCCCAAAGAAATAGCCTCTGCCCGTATGTTGTTGTTGTTAGGTGCCGTCTAGTCGGTATCCGACTCACAGCGACCCTACGTACAACAGTCGAAATACCATTGCCAGTGCTTCTCTGCTGTTCATAGGGTTTTCAATGGCAGATTGATTTTTGGGAGTGGGTTGCTGGGTCCTTCTCCCAAGCCTACGGCACCTGGTGTTCCCAGGTGGTCTCCCATCCAGGTACTAACCAGGGCCGACCCTGCTTAGCTTCCGAGATCTGATGGGATCGGATGCCACAGGGCTACCGCTGCAGTCCTGCCCCTATGTAGAACACAGACAAATCAATTCTAAGCAAGGTTGGGGGGCTCCTGGGTCAAGGCAGTGGGTGTGAATCAGAGGGGAGGGTCTTCCAAGATGCATGCCCTCACTTCTGGCTACACTGAGCACTTTTTTCCTACTGGAACCATCCCCAAGGTTCTTCTTCTCCCTTAGGCCAGGACCCACTGCCAGAGGCTGGCCAGGCCCCACGCTTGAAGGAAACTGACAAGGAAGCCAGAAAAATAGGGCATTCCAAGCTGGGCATCATCATGGAGCAGTGGGATTGGCCCGAGACCCACAGAAGAACACCCCCCCACTGCCAATACACCCCAGCTGTCAGGAAGACAGGACACCCCTTCAGTCCCTCAACTTATTTATTTATTTATTTATTTATTTATTTATTTATTTATTGCAGTACTGGAGGTTGAACCTAGGGCCTCGAGCCTGCATGCTCTGCAAGTGCTGGACCACTGAGCTGCACCCCAGCCCACTTTTTTACTTTTTTGAGACAGGTTCTCACTAAGTTAACACAGACTGCCTCTGGTCTCGAACTTGCGATCCTCCTGTCTCTGCCTCCCGAGCCGCTGGGGTGATAGGCGTGCGCCACTGCACCCGGCCAGTCTCCGGGCTTTACTCTTTCGTTTTTCCTCTGCCTGGGCTATCTATGCAGCATCAAATATGGGGATGGAAAAGAGCTTTCTGCTCCCCGCCCTGATATTTAGATAAAGCTTCTGCAATTGGTGCATGCCTACTGATGGCCTCCCGCCACGCACTCCCTAGACCCACCACCCTTAAAGAAGCCAGCATAAATGTTTCATGTGGAACTTTCACAACCCATCAGAGTCACCAGAGATTTCAAATTAACTCCCTCTCTGCCCAAGGGGACCGCTCTACGAAAGCTTTCGCCCGCCTCCAACCTCCTCAAAAAAAGATTCTGAATTTGAAACAGCATGCAAATAATGCAGTTCGACTCCCTAATCAACAAATGGGATCAACTTGAACTGATTAAGAACCTTTGAAATTAGCTGTCTTTAATTCTCTCCATGTCCTGCTGCTGGTACACTGAAGATAGAAGGGCTGTGTGTGTGTGTGTGTGTGTGTGTGTGTGTGTGTGTTTGGAGGGTAGGGGCATTGGCAGTTTGTTCTCATTTCTTTTCAGGCCTCCTATCATGGTCTTTAAAAAAACATTTTAAAAAATATTAATGTCTACACGACACTAAGAAAGCAAATACTCGGTACAATTATATGGCTTTTCGTGGAGCGCATTGCCAATAGTTACTTGGCTGCGTGAAACCAACATAACTTTATTGAAAAGAAAAAACAACTCATAAAATCCGAAATGAATGTATAAATAATATGCAGCTGTCTAGACAGGGTAGGTCACTTGCAAAGAGAGCAGGTTGGGAAAAAATTGTCCATCAGTCAGACAACCATAACTGATTCTGATGCTAAATAATGGCAGAGATATTGAGTATTCTCCATATGCGGAAGGCTTCGCTGAGCATTTGCTCTTCCCAAGCCAGTGGTCTTTCTACTTATCTGGCGCTTCATGCAGCCTTTAGAAAATGCACTTGCTATTTAAACATTAAAATTAATGCCCAGAGAATAGCGGTTGAGCAAGGCAGTGCCACTGACCTATATGATTGGCCTTTGGTAGAGCAAAAATAACCCTTCTCCATCAACAATGTGTGCTTTACACACCCACAGAATTTTAAGCAGGTGGAGGTATGAAAATTTTAAGTTGGCCGAAGACCCAACACACACATACACATACATAGACACACACACATTTCAAGAAACATTTTTGCTCGGTAATAATACAATGACGTGTTGAAGTAAATCTTGCATTTTTAAAAAATCATCATAATAATCTCTGCCCATAACTTTAAAAAGGAGAATGCTTGCAAAAGAAGCTAAATACATTAACAATTCACAGAGAACGGCAATGTCCTCTTCAGATCCCAAGACTGTATCAGGGACAAGGTTCACCAGCTTGTGCCCAGGGCCGGGGGCAGCCACAAGCTAGCATCCAGCCTGACTGCTCTTCTGAGAGACAGTGCCAAAGCCTTGCTGCTGTGAATTAGTTTTGACACCCACGGAAGGAAAAGCTTTCCTCTTGCACCCAGGGGCTCTGTCTCCCTGCTCTGAGCTAAGTGAACTCACTTCCCAAACTGCTCAGACTTTGTGTGTCTGTCTGTGTGTGTGTCTGTGTGTGAGTGTGTGTGTGTGTGTGTGCATGCACGCGAGTGTGCATGTGTGGAGGGGTTGGAAGGTAGGGGCTGGGCAGTTTTTTCTCATTTCTTTTCAGACCTCCTATCATGGTCTTTAAAAAAACATTTTTAAAAATATTAATGTCTACACGACACTAAGAAAGCAAATACTCGATACAATTATATGGCTTTTCATGGAGTGCATTGCCAATAGTTACTTGGCTGCGCGAAACCGACATAACTTTACTGAAAAGAAAAAACACCTCATAAAATCCAAAATGAATATATAAATGGGTGAATGAATGTATAAATAAGATGATGATCGTGAGAGGACCGGCGCGCCAGCTGCCACGAACTGAGCGCTAAGCAAGTGTCAGACACAGAGCTGAAGAAGGCTGTGGTGTGGAGGGAGGGTCTCACTGAGCCTCATGGAAAACCTACTGCATTGGTTTGGCTTATTATTTCCATTTTACATTTGAGAAAGTTGGAGCTCAGAAAGGTTAATCAACTTGCTTGAGGCCAAACAGCTAATATGTGGCTGGGTGGCAGTTGGATTCCAGGTTCGTTGCAAGCTAAGCTCACACTCTTAACCTGTGTGCTATTTTGCTTCTCTGGGCTGCCCGGATGTTCCCCACCCAAACAGGGCCAATCTCTTCTCGCAGGCACTCGTAGGCGCCCTGAGAACGTTCTCTGCTTCTTTCAATAAGGAAGATATATACTTGACTGGGTTGGTATAAAGACAAATATAATCCAGACTTGACTCTATCGGTCTTCTACCAAAGCAATCAGAAAATACGATTTTTAATATCTGTTAGTGGAGGGAAATGTATGAAGGCAAAAGTACCTTCAGACCCATGTAAGTCATAAAGCAGCGCTGCCCCTACTGGAACCTAGAGATCTTTCTGGATTCTGTCTTTTCACTTTTGTTGTTGTTAAGGTGCTGTCAAGTCGGGTCCAACTCATAGTGATCCAATGTACAGCAGAACAAAACACTCCCTGACACCATGCCAGGCTCATGATCTTTCTCACTTTACCTAATGGGGACATTGAGGACCAGTGAGGGTGTAGGGTAGGTCCTAGGTCATCCAGGAAGTGAGTGATTGAATCAGCACCTTTAAACTTCTATCTCACTTCTAAGTCACTCCCATGTCTGTACCCAACCCAGTGCATTAGGACCTGAGTCTGTTTGGGGTCTTTTCGTGGCTGTCCGCTGAATAGTCAGTGGTATCAGTCTGAAATGGCATTCGATTGGCTTTTATTTACTTATTTATTATTTTGGGGATTCCATAGTTCACAGATTGTCATCTTCGTGGTTTAAAACAAAAATAATATACACAGAAAATCACGTGAGAAAGATGTCTCCGGGTCCTCGTTCCCTCGAGTTACCACCTTGGATATTAAAGGCAATCCTGAAAACGAAAGGCTCTGAGACAGTTATAAAACACTGATGGCACTGAAAGAGGTTCTTACGGGAAAGTATTCATTAGGTTGCATGTTTAGAACTGAAAAATGAAAGCAATTTCCTTCAGGCGCTGCCCGCGGACGTTGTGGAACACCTTTCTCCATAATCTCGCTTTTGGTTCTAAATGTGTTAGAAATGCTCTTGCTTTGGCCTCTTCTCTGGGAGACCTGGGGGGTTGTCCTGGGTACCCGAGGCCTTCCTCTCCTCGTGTCTGCCTGTGACCAAGTCATTCTGTCCCCCCTCTCCTTCTTCCTTCTGGGCCACCAACGGCGCTGACTGTTAGTCCCTTTGACTCATTTCCCTCTTGTTTTGACCAGGCAAACGGCACACACGTGCTGTCACCAGGACGTGTCTATAGTTCACACCGCGCACTGTGTCCTCCGCAAACCCCTAGCGGCGCAGGGTGCACTCGGTAATTCCTGTGCCTCAAGTTTCTATTTCAAAGCATTATGCTGCATTCTGGGCATTAAAGATTCATAGGTGGAATTAAAGATTTATTTTTAGGGGATACATTGTTATAAGGCAAATCACGTTCTTTTCATTTTAGACATATTGGCTATTATGATTTTGTCTTTTTTTTCTTTTTGCTAAAAGCTCACTTACATCAATATCACCTGAGACCCTCCAAACACTAAGTTAAAAGCCGGGCTTCCCAGCAGCCAGATGCCGATTGCCCTTTCAGGATTAACTTTCTAAGAATGAACGCAATTGCTCCTCGGCAGAGTTATCCCTCTAGTAAAAGCTGATCCGTTACACCTCTGCTTAAAACCTCTGCCGGCTTCCTGTTGCTTGCGGAAGAAGTTTACACTCCTTACTTGGTTTTGGAAAGCCAGTCATAGACTGGGCCCAGCCTGTCTTTCATAATTCCCAAGGCACCCTCTGGTCTTCACAAAACCCTCAGCCTTTTACACAGGAGGTACCTTCACCTCACAGCCTTGATGTAACCCCAGGGTCAACGCTGCCCAGGGGCCCCTCACCCTAGGGCAGAGGCCTCCATGGGAATCCTGGGCTTCAGCAAGGCAGCTTACCCCGCCATCCTATAAAAGTCTCTATATCCATCCTTCCCCCAGATTGTGTTCCCAAAGAGGCACTTTGTTGTTGTTAGGTGCTGTCGAGTTGGATCCGACTCACAGTGACCCTATGTACAACAGAACAAAACTCTATCCAACACTGGGCCATGCATACCATCTCTTTATGTTCGAGCCCATTGTTGCAGACACCGTTTCTTCTCATTTTGAGCCATGCCACACCAGCAAAAGGAGGTCCCAGGGGCTCCACTCCATTCTCATCATTAAGGTCACCTCTACTGTAAGGACACAGCTCTTCCCCAGTTGTCTCTTGAACGCCTTCCAACCCAGGAGGTTCATTTTCAGCACTGCATTTGACAGTGATAATCATAGGGTTTTCAATGGCTAATTGTTTCAGAAGTGGGCTGCTGGGTCCTTCTCCCTAGTCTTAGTCTGGAAGCTCAGCTGAAACCTGTCCACCATGGGTGGTCTACTGGTATCTGAAATGCCCGTGGCATAGCTTTCAGCATCACAGCACCACACAAAGCCCCACAGCATGACAAGCTGACAGACGTGTGTGTGTAGGGGGGAAGAGACACTAGTTAATAATTATTACTATTTGTAACGCCAAGATTTAGCGCCAATGCCAGTTATATTCAGTAAAAATGAGTAAATGAATAAATGGGTGAATGAATGAGTACACGTCCCTGCAGAAGAGGTCATGTACAATGGGACAAAGAGAGCACAAGGAAATCACCAATAATTATTGTGAAGACAGCCATCATGGCACACACCTGTAATCTCAGCACTTGGGAGGCTGAGGCAGGAGGATCCTGAGTTAGAGGCCAGCCTGGGCTCCATACCAAGATACTATCACAAAACAGACAGCAAAACAATAATAACAACAACTACTACTACTACGGGCTGGGATTTAGCTCAGTGGGTAGAGCGCTGCACTGCAGTCTCTGAGGCCCTGAGTTCAATTCCCAGCACCGCAAAAATGGGAGAAGGGCTGGCAATCCACTCCCAAGGCAATCCCGAAACAGTCAGCCATTGAAAACCCTATGAGGGTCGCTATGAGTCGGATACCGACTCGACGGCACCTAACAACAACAACAACAACTACTACTACAAAATCATTGCTGCTAGCTACAGAGGATTCCATCTGGATCCTTATATTCAGTTGTTGTTGTTGTTAGGTTCCGTGGATTCGGTATCTGACTCATAGTGACCCTCATAGGGTTTTCAATGGCTGACTGTTTCGGGATTGCCTTGGGAGTGGATTGCCAGGCCCTTCTCCCATTTTTGCGGTGCTGGGAATTGAACTCGGGACCTCAGAGACTGCAACACAGCGCTCTACCAACTGAGCTAAATCCCAGCCCACATTATATTCAGCAAGTAAAGAAAAAACTGAGTATATACAGGGTATATGAAAATTCCCTAAGAAAGCTTCTATTACTGTCTGTGACCATAGGACTCATTCCCCAAATCATCAGACAGCCAGAGCTCATGTTTAGACCCACACTTCTGAGCTGTGGGCTATAGGTAAAAGGCCATGGGAGGGGGCGGGTGAAGGAGAAGGAAAAATGCCTTATGTGGGTGATAGCCACCCGGGCTTCTATGACAGCATGAAAGAGGCCCTTCAAAAAGAAAGGGCACTCATCAACAGAAGAATGGATAAAAAAAACTATGGTACATATACACAATGGAATACTACTCAGCACTCAAAAAAAAAGAAATAATGCCATTTGCAGCAAAATGGATGGAATTGGAGAAAATTATTTTAAGTGAAAGAACACAAGCTCAGAAAGAGAAACACCACATGTTCTCACTTATATACGGCAGCTGAATCAAAATGATAAGAAGGAAAAAAGTCCTGTACAAAGGTTGGAACGTAAAAAAAAGCTAAGAATGGTATTATTGTAGATGGTCTAGAAAATTCATGTAATAGGTCTGACACTGTAAAATGAAAGTTCACTACAGAAAAAGTTTCTATCTTAAACAGAACTGGAACACAAGGTTATATAGAAAAATATTACCATAAAAAGACAAGTAAATGGAAGAGAAGTCTTTGGTGGGGGGGGGGGTGGGAAGCGCACAACAGGGTAAGGGGGAACCTATATGAATAATGTGCAACAAAATGCATATATGGAAATGTCACAATGAAAAGCATGTCAGAATGAATCACATTAAGGTGTACATTAAAAATTTCCAATTAAAAAAAAGGGCACTGACTTTCCATTCTTAGGGATGATGAAAGTGACAAGGACAAGGACCTCTAGGGAAGGGACAGGCATGGTGGCAACTGTCCCCTGAGCGTGGTGGCACAGGCCTGGAATCTCAGCACTCAGGAGGCTGAGGCAGGAGGATCGTGAGTTTGAGGCCAGCCTGGGCTCCATAACAAGACTCTGTCTCAAAAAAAAAAAAGCAACCACACAAACACAACCAAAACAGCAGCCACAATAGCAACAACAGCCTGGGAAAGTTTCCACGAGAAGTCAGCCACGGCTCTCTCTGTCCCTCTGTGTCTCGTGCCCGCTGGGTCAGCAGCCACAGGAAGCTTCTGGGCCAGCACAGAGATGCTTTTGCTTGGGAGGCTCTGAAGGATTCCTGAGCGGAGCTCCCAAGGTGGCGCTCTGAACCGCGAGCAGAAACGGCATGGAGCAAACGCCTTCAGAGCATGTGGTCCTCTGGGGCTCGAGGCTCTAGGTGAGAAACTTCTGCTCAGTAACAATGCGGGCCCCTTCTTCCCCTCCACGCACTGACCCCCAGAGAGAAGTAGACTTTGTGTGCTTGGTGGCACTCGGGGCGACCTGAGCACCGAGGCCGCCATCCCTGACGCCCTCAGCATTGCCTGGCTGTCGTAGGGGCCCTCTTGTCCCTGTATCTGGCAGGTAAGCACGTATACCCAGGGGACGCCGTCTGCTCTCTGGAGGGAGATCCAAGTGTCCTCTCCATGGGTACCCACTAGGGAAGTTCTCCAGGTGCGTGACAATGAGCAATGATCCTGAGTGCAGCTGACCAGGAAGTGTCTGTGGACCGTCTTGTCTGGAGGGAGACAGGGAGAGGGAAGGGGTGGAAAGCCACTTCCTAAGCCACAGGCTCCAGCCACGTTTTCTAACCGCGCTGTGTGCGCAGCGAAGGCCATGCTTAACTTTCATCTATTGGGTTGTCAAAGCTGTCTCTTGATTCATTCTGAAGCTCGAAGGGAAAAGGTTTCAAGGGGCTCTTGTCAAAGCCCAAGGTGGGGCCGACATTCAGCTACTTCTGAACTGAGGGATGGGCCCTGGGCCACTATGGGAGCCCAGGGAACGACTTCCTTGTTTGGCAGACATTTCTGACTTAAAGAGTCTGCCTCTGTGGTTTCCCTAGGGGTCTTCATTTGCTGCGCTAGAAGAGAACTTTGAGCCCCACGTAAATGCTGGGGATGTGAATGAAACCAGCGTGCGGAATGTCAACACTGTCACCACCAGAATGAACCCTGCTACCCTGGTGAAATGAGTGAAATGGAATCCAACTGCACATTATTGTTGTTGTTGTTAGTTGCCATCAAGTCGGTATCCGACTCATAATGACCCTGCATACAAGAGGTGAAACACTGTTGTCAGGGCTTCTCTGCTGTTCATAGGGTTTTCAATGGCGGATTGATTTTTGGGAGTGGATTGCCAGGTCCGTCTCCCAAGCCTACAGCACCTGGTGTTCCTACGAGGTCTCCCATCCAAGTACTAACCAGGCCCGACCCTGCTTAGCTTCCAAGATGTGATGGGATCGGACACCACAGGGCTACGGCTGCAGGCACTGCACATTATACTCAGCTTGAAATCAGCCAAATTTTACTAATGAGAAACAGATACTAAAAAATCATTCAGTCAGGATTTACCTAGCTATTTTCTTGTTTTTAAAAACAAATCATTGTTGTTAGGTGCCATCGAGTTGGTATCTGACTCATAGTGACCCTATGTACAACAGGCGAAGCAGTATTGTTAATGCTCTGCTATTCATAGGGTTTTCAATGGCTGATTGTTTTTTTAGGGGGAGTGGGCTGCTGGGTCCTTCCCCCCCCACAAAAAAAACATATCTACTGCAAAATTCAAACTTCAAAATAGTTTCTAAATCAAAGTGATTTTATTCTGTTCAACTAATTCACACAAGGTGATTTTTTTTTTCAGGCGTGGAAAAATGTTCAACAAATGTCACCATGCTTATTCCTTCCCTGTCACCGATTTAACTCCTCTAAATTAAATCACTTTCCCTTTTGATGGCCACCTCTCAATTCTTTTTCATCTTCGCTAATACATGCACATGAATGACCGACAAAAGTGGCCAAAAGATTTTTATCTAAGTAGGTATAATATTTCATGTTTGCTCCAAGAAGACATTTTAAAATTCATGGCTGAAGTGCATATGCTGATGGAATTTCCTCTTTTTAAGAAGCTTTAAAGAATTTTTGAAGAATGATCTTTTAATAGATCTCAAAGAGAAGGAACCCGTCCCGCTGCCATCCAAGTCTTTACCCCGTGGGGCTTCCAGTTCTGACATGCAGCTGCTCACACCAGACAGGAGGAACTACTTAAGCAGGAGGCTTGCGAGGCCTCGGCCTGCTTGGTTCTTTGTTCACTGACTGGCTCATTCATTCATTCATTTGTTCAGCAACCTCCTGTGCTGATTCCAGGGGACTCAGGACTGAATTAGGCAGTCTTCCTTGGAGTTCACAGATTCAAGGAGCAAACACAAGCATCAGTGGGTAAATCATCACGGAATGAGGGCAGGAGGTGTCAGGGGTAACTCTTAGAACCTCTCACACTTCTGATTAATGATGTTGTTGTTGTTAGGTACTGTTGAGTTGGGGTCTGACTCATAGCAACCCTATGGACAATAGGTGAAACACTACTGTCAGTGCCTCTCTGTTATTCATAGGGTTTTTAATGATGGATTGGTTTTTTTGGAGTGGGTTGCTGGGTCCTTCTCCCATGATTAGTGATTGTTGTTGTTAGGTGCCGTCCAGTCAGCATCCGACATATAGCAACCCTATGTATACTAGGCCTGCAGCAGTAGCCCTGTGGCATCCTATCCCGTCAGATCTCGGAAGCTAAGCAGGGTCGGGCCTGGTTAGTGCCTGGATGGGAGACCACCTGGGAACACCAGAAGCTGTAGGCTTGGGAGAAGGACCTGGCAACCCCCTCCCAAAAATCAATCTGCCATTGAAAACCCGATGAACAGCAGAGAAGCACTGACAATAGTGTTTCCCCTGTTGTACAGAGGGTCGCTATGAGTCGGATACTGACTCCACGGCACCTAACAACAACAACAACAATGTATAATAGGCGAAATACTATTGTCAGTGCTTCTCCACTATTCATAGGGTTTTCAATGGCGGATTGATTTTTGGGAGTGGGTTGCCGGGTCCGTCTCCCAACCCTGCAACACCTGGTGTTCCCAGGTGGTCTCCCATCCAAGTACTAACCAGGACCCACTCTGCTTAGCTTCTGAGATCTAAAGGGATCGGACGCCACAGAGCTACGGCTGCAGACACGAATAATAGTGACCATTTATTATCCATTGATGAAATGCCCATTTCCAGAGAATTCTCACTCAAGGAAACAAGACTGTCAAACTCTAACCTCACTCTGTCACACAAGAGGTACTTTTAAACCCCAGAAGGCCCTGCAAGCAGCATCAGGTCACAGCAGTTAGCAACAGAGGCTATGATTAGGAATGACATAAAATAATAATTGCAGCCGACCACCAGTGTGCTGACTTGGGGCTACACACTGTTTGAAGCACTTTAATTCATTTCATCCTCAACTGTGCTGGAAAGTCGCTACTCTTCAAATCCCCATCCACACATGATGAGCCCGAGGCACAGAGAAGATGAGTGACTTTTCCAGGCACACACCTTGCCATTGATAAACCACATCCTTTCTCTGTATTCAATGCAAGGCAACCTAGCGAGGCTTTCTTGAACTAACGCTTTGTTACCGGCTCATTCTCTCTTGCTCACTCGGCCTCTCTCTCTCTCTCTCTCCTTCTCTCTCTCTGAGTCATGAAAATAATGTGCAAGATTTACCAAAACCAAATAAAGCAACAAAAACAACAAAATCCTATGTAATTGTGTTTTGTGGGTTTGGGGATTCTAAGTTAATGGGACTTTTTGGTTTTCTCAAAAAAAAAATTGAACTTTTCATTTTCTGTGAATACTCTTGTACAGGTCTGAAGTTGTTGTTGTTAGGTGCCGTCGAGTCAGTATTCGACTCATAGCGACCCTCTGTACAACAGGGGAAACACTATTGTCAGTGCTTCTCTGCTGTTGATAGGGTTTTCAATGGCAGATTGATTTTTTTGGGAGGGGGTTGCCAGGTCCTTCTCCCAAGCCTACAGCTTCTGGTGTTCCCAGGTGGTCTCCCATCCAGGTACTAACCAGGCCCGACCCTGCTTAGCTTTTGATATCTGACGGGATCGGATGCCACAGGGCCACCGCTGCAGTAGACAGCTTATATTTTTAAAAAACAGAAACGGAATCCTAACAGGTAAAAATTTATATTCATAAAGCTTTATGTAAAATACATAAAAGCAATCATGTAATTTTTCATTCAATGAGACAATTTGAAATGAAACCAGTGAAGTTCAGGGATCTAAATTCACTTAAGAAATATGGACATTAATAACTAACATCACACGTTCTTCGAGGAAAAGCATATGAATAAGGCTCTCTTGTATGTTTCGGAGATGAAAGAAGAAATGTTTACTGACCTCGTGAAATAATAACTTGAGATTTCACCCTGCTCAAGGGGCGGTATCTTAGTCATCATATCTCAAATCTCACAATTATAGACCCATTTGAATTAAAACATCACCCAAAGGCTTCTATACACCACACATCACCTAGGAGTGATTTTGTAGCCCTCTAAAACTGTTGAAGCTTGCAGCCACACTGCCTTGGCATCTGATCCCTTCAGATCTCAGAAGCTAAGCAGGGTCGGATCTGGTTAGTATTTGGGTGGGAGACCGCCTGGGAACATCAGGTGTTGTAGGCTTGGGAGAAGGACCCGGCAACCCACTCCCAAAAATCAATCAGCCATTGAAAACCCTACAAATAGCAGAGACGCACTGACAGTAGTGTTTTTCTGTTGTAGATAGAGTTACTATGAGTCAGACACCTACCCGATGGCACCTAACAACAACAACAAAACTGTTGAAAGGGTGTGGATTAGATCTGAGAATATATGATATATTGTTGTTGTTGTTGTTAGGTGCCATCGAATCAGAGTCCAACTCATAGCGATCCTACCCACCCTACGTACAACGGGTGAAACACTGTCGATGTTTCTCTGCTATTTATAGGGTTTTCAATGGCAGATTGATCTTTGGGAGTGGGTTGCTGGGTCCGTCTCCCAAGCATACAGCACCTGGTGTTCCCAGGTGGTCTCCCATCCAAGTACTAACCAGGCCCAACCCTGCTTAGCTTCCAAGATCTGATGGGATCAGACGCCACAGTGCTACGGCTGCAAGCATGGTATATTGTAGATATTAATATTTTACTGTCACATATGTGGCAAGTATTTCTCCTAGTTGTTTGTCCTTTAATTTTGTTTAAGGAGGTTTCTGGCCACAGAAGTGGAATTTCTGTTTGTTTGGTGGGTTGTTGTTTGTAGTGTTGCAGATGGAACCCAGGCCATTATGCCTGCTGGGCAAGCCTTCCACCACAAGCTACAGTCCCAGCCCTAGAGATGTGTCATTTTATATTAATGGATTGGTTCATTGATTGATTGATTGTGGCACTTGGGGTTTGAGTCGAGGGTCTTGCGCATACTTTACAAGTACCCTATCATTTTTATTTTTTACTTTGAGTCAGAGTCTCACTAAGTTATGCAGCCTGTCTCTTGCTTCAAATTTATGATCCTCCTGCCTCT
The DNA here is from genome assembly GCA_007922755.1 of Pedetes capensis. Taxonomy (NCBI): domain Eukaryota; kingdom Metazoa; phylum Chordata; class Mammalia; order Rodentia; family Pedetidae; genus Pedetes; species Pedetes capensis. Next base: position 26,548 of record VMDO01020010.1, read on the forward strand.
GCCTCCTGAATCCCTGGGATTATAGCCATGTACCACTGGTGCCTGGCTGAGGTATTTCATTTTAAAGGAGTGAATTTCTTCCTGTTTGTTGTTGTTAGGTGCCCATGAGTCAGGTCCAACTCATAATGACCCTAAGTACAATAGAATGAAACACTCCCCGACACTGTGCCATGAGCACATCATTTTTATGTTTAAACCCATTGTTGCAGACTTTAGTTGAGGATCTTCCTGTCTTTCATTGACCCGCCATTCTCCCAAACACGATGTCCTTTTCCAGGGATTGGTCCGTCCTGACAACATGTCCAAATTCCGTAAGATGCAGTCTAGTCATCCTTGCTTCCAAGGAGCACTCCAACTGTACTTCTTCTAGGACAGATCTGTGGCCCTTTTGGCAGTCGATGGTATATTCAATATATGTCTCCAGGATCATAATTAAAAAGCATCAATTCTTCTCCTGTCTCCCTTATTCACTCTCCAGCATTCATAAGCATATGTTACAATAGAAAATACCATGGCATGAGTCAGGTACACCTTCGTCTTTAATGTGACATCTCCCAATTTATTATCTGGTTTTGTCAATGTACTTTGAAAATCTTCCTCAAAATTCTACTGTCACTAAGTTAACAAAGTTACCTATTTTTTTTCTAGTGCTTTTATGGTTTTGCTTCCACTTTCAATCTTTAATTCAATTTGACTTTCAGAAAGACAGTGAATTGTCCCCAAATCATAACAATCCAATGTTTTTCCAGTATTTCAATGCTCTGTGTACTTTGTCCCAATCGGTACACATGCTTTGATTTTTGTCTTGGCTTGCTATTATTGATTTTCCATCAAAGTCTTCCTCTTCTTCACCAGTTTTGCACCGATTTTAATTGCCGAAGACTAGTAACTGGCAGAAGAAATGCACCCTTATTCTTTTCCTAGCCATTCTTGCACATTTGTATATCTAGAGTAATTTTAGAATTATTTTTGTCCAGCTTCATAAAAATCTTGTTGGAATTTTCATAGGATTGGATATGTGTGTGGATTTGGAGGAAATTATAATATTGAGCCCATTCATGCAAAAATGAGGTACACTCTCAAATTATCAATTATTTTTAGGTTCCTCAGTACAGTTTAGAAGCTTTCTTTAAATTGGTCTTGAATACTTGTTAAGTTTATACCTGGGCGTTTTGTGGTTTTTCTATTTTTTTTTCAGTGCAATTGTTTTAAGTATTATATTTTCTAACTAGTATTTACTATTATACAGGAGAGCTATCATTTTTGCAACTAGTTAGAATACTAAATTCTCCAGGTTCTCCCAAATTATTTTTTGCTATCACTCAGGGTTGTCAATTGGACAATTTAAGTATGAATGGCAACATTATTTTCCTTTTCCCTTGCAAGACAGAAACCCTATCGCTTCCTACGACTAATTGCATTGGCAAGCACTTTCAGAACCTTTGTTAGAAGATATCATTCAGGTGGATGTGGTGGCACATGCCTGCAGACCCAACACTTGGGAGGCTGAAGCAGGAGTGTAGTTAGTTAGAGGCCAGCCTGTGCTGTATTGCGAGATCCTGTCTCAAACAAAACAAAACAAAACAAAAACCCGAAAAAGTATCATTCATAACAAGACATCTTTGTCTTATTTACACCTGTAAAGACATGATCGTAGGGGGGTCAACAATAAGCAAGATAATAATCCCAGCGGCTTGGAAGGCGGAGGCAAGAGGATCGCAAGTTCGAGACCAGAGGCAGTCTGTGTAATTTAGCAAGACCCTGTCTCAAAAAAGTAAAAAAAAAAATTGAGCTGGGGGTGCAGCTCAGTGGGCCAGCATTTGCAGAGCATGCAAGCATGAGGCCCTGGGTCCAACTCCTGGTACCAAAAAAAAAAAAAAAACCCCACAACAACAACAATAAGCAAGATACTGACTGTTAGTTTAAAATTTAATCTGGGATAAAATGATCATATTAGATAAAGGAAGTACTCTATTCCACTTCTACTTCCTTTATCTTTCTATTTGTCTTAAATGGAGGCAAAACTTTACTTGTGAAATGTCCAGCTCTCACTTGTTATACTTTGATGAGTTTCAGAGAATGAACACAGCCATGTAACTCACACTCCTACCGACAGAGATGATTTTCCATCACCCCAGAAAGTCCCTTCACATATCTTTTCTCAGTTGTCATCCACGGTGCACTCTAAGTAACCACTGTTCAGATTTCTGTCACTATAGATTATGAGGCTTTTTTTTTGAGATATAATTCACATACCATAAATTCAAACTTCTACGGTCTACAAATTCAGTGGTGTTTATTACAGTCACAAAGTTGTACAGCCGTCACCACTTTCTAATTCCACAACATTTTCATCATCCCTAAGAGAAACCACACACTCTTCAGCAGTTACCCTCCGTTCCTCTCTCCTCCCAGCCCCCGGCAACCACTAATCTACTTGCTGTCTCTCTGGATTTGCCTATTCTGGACATTTTGTATAAATGGAATCATACGAAATGTGGCATTTTATGTCTGGCTTTCAGCTAACAATGTTCGTAAGGTTTACCCATGCTATAACATGTATCACTACTTCACTTCTTCTTCTTTTATTTTTTGGTGAAATAATATTTCATGGGATGGAAATACTACATTTTGTTGATCTATCCATCAATTGATAGATACATAGGGTGTTTTCGCTTTTTGGTTTTTATGATTAATTCTGCAGTGAATGGTGGTGCACAAGTTTTTGTGTAACCATATGTTTTCAATTCTCTTGAGTATGTAGTTGGGATCATAGGTTAATTTTGCTTGTTACAATACTTCATATAAATAGAATCACACAGCTTGCATCCAACTTCTTTCTCTCGGTGTGATTTTTTGTTTAACAATAAAAAAATTTGTTTTGTGGTACTAGGGGGCTGGACCCAGGGCCTCACACATACTTTGCAAGCACTTTATGACTGAGTTACACCCCAGTCCCCTTTTTAATTTATATTTTTTTTTACCTTGAGACAGAGTCTTACTAAGCTACACAGGCTGCCTCTGTCCTCGAACTTGAGATCCTCCTGCTTCCCCCTCCTAGTCGCTGGAATGACAGGCATGGGCCACCATGCCTGGCTTGTTTTGTTTCCATTCTGTTTGGTTTTTTGGTCTGCTTGTTTTGTTTTGTTTTGGAGACAGGGTCTTACTGTGTAGCCCAGACTGGCCTAGAACTTGCAACCCTCTAGCCTCAGCCTCCAGAGTGCTGGGATTACAGATATGCACCACCATATTCAGCTGATGCTTTTGATCTTCCTTTTCTTTCTTTCTTTCTTTCTTTCTTTCTTTCTTTCTTTCTTTCTTTCAGTAGTAGAGGTTGAACACAGGGCCTCACACTTGCATGCTTTGCAAGTGCTGGACCACTGACCTGCACCCTCAGCCCATTTTTTGTTTACTTTTTTGGACAGGGTCTTGCCAAATTACGCAGACTGCCATCCTCCTGCCTCCGCCTCCCGAGGCACTGGGATTATAGGCGTGCGCCACTGCGCTTGGCTTGACCTTTCTTCATATCGTTCCATGAATCATGTGGTTGTTTCTTTTTAGTGGTGAGCACTATTCCAAAATGTGAATATGTCATAGCTCATTCACCCAGTCTCCCGTGGATGAATATATGGGATCTTTTCCATGTGAGGCTATTAGGGATAAAGCTGCTATGACTATTCTTGTATGAACCTATTTTCCTTTCCTTAAGTATATAACTAGGAGTTGAACAGCTGGATCACAGAATCAGTCTATTTTTAGCTTTCCACAAATACTTCAGTTTTCTCCAAGTGGTGATGCCATTTTAAATTCCCACCAGTGATGTATTCAAATTTAATTAATTAATTACTTAATTTAGTAGTACTTGGGGCCTTGCACATACTTTGCAAGTGCTCTACCACTGGGCTATACCCTCAGCCCGTTTTTTTTGGTTTGTTTTTCAGTCAGGGGCTTGCTAAGTTACACAGGAGGCCTCTGGCCTCAAACTGGCGATTCTCCTACCTCTGCCTCCCAAGTTGTTGGGATTACAGACATGCGGCATTACGTTTGGCTCAATGTATTCATATTCTTGTCACATGACATGCTCATTAACATTGGTTTTTTGTCAGGCCTTTAAAATTTTAGCCTTCCTTGTGGGTATGTAATGGTATCTCACTGTAGTTTTTGTTCCGCTTTGGTTTCTTGAGATAGGGCTGCATTACGTAGTCCAGACTGACCTAGAACTCATGATCCTTCTTCTGCCTCCATCTCCCAAGTGTTGCGATTACAGGTTTGTGTGCCCACGTCTGGCTCATTGTGGTTTTAATTAACATGTTTTTGGTAACTAATGGTACTGTTTTCCCATGTGCTTATTGACCACATGTTTCTTCTATGGTAAATTGCCTGTTCAAGTGTTTTGCATATTTAAAAGTCTGTGTTATCTTTTTAGTAGTGAGTGATAGAAGTTCTTTATATATTTTAGATACAAGTTTTTGCCATGTATATTTTATGATACTTTCTCTTATCTGTAGCTTATGTATTTGTATTCTTATTGGTGTCATTTGATAAACAGAAATTTTGTAGATAGCACATAGTTGGATTTTGATTTTTTAAAAATCTAGTCTTGACAAATTCTTCCCATGATGAATTGGGTATTCTATTTATATTTAGCCTGCAACGGTATCCCTGTGGCGTCCGATCCGGTCAGATCTCGGAAGCTAAGCAGGGTCGGGCCTGGTTAGTACCTGGATGGGAGACCACCTGGGAACACCAGAAGCTGTAGACTTGGGAGAAGGACCTGGCAACCCCCTCCCAAAAATCAATCTGCCATTGAAAACCCGATGAACAGCAGAGAAGCACTGACAATAGTGTTTCCCCTGTTGTACAGAGGGTCGCTATGAGTCGGATACTGACTCAATGGCACCTAACAACAACAACAACATTTATTTTTATATTATTGCTGAGCTACTTGCATTTAAATCTGCTATATTTCTTTTTGTTTTCTCTTTGTTCCATCTATTTGTTCTGTCTTTTGCTCTTATCTTTCATCTTTCTCTTTAATTTACTTCCCTCTTTTGCATTATCCAGAATTTTTTAGTATTTCATTTTATCTCTTGTGCTTTTTTTCTTTTTTTTTTTTTAGCTGTCCTGGGGGCTGAACCCTAGGCCTCACACTTGCATGCTTTGCAAGTGCTGGATCACTGAGCTGCACCCCCAGCCCATTTTTTTACTTTTTGAGACAGGGTCTCGCCAAATTACGCAGACTGCCTCCGGTCTCAAACTCGCAATCCTCCGGCCTCTGCCTCTTGAGCTGCTGGAATTACAGACGTGTACCACCGCACCCGGCTTTTTTGCTTGTTTGTTTGTTTGTTTTGACATTCCTCTTCATTGAGCTTTGGGTATGTCTGTAGAATCTGTAGAGATTATAGTATGCATCCTTAATTTGTAGTTTTCCATGAGTTGATATTTTGCCACTGCGTACTGTAAAATCCTTGCAATAGTATCATCCATTTATCCTCCTACGTTCTTTTTGATTATTTTTCATACATTTTACTTGTACACATTAGAAAGATACGTATTTTTTAAAATTTGGAAATAAGAGAACAAAGACCTTTACATTACAAATTTGTTAGTCATTTCTGGAACTCTCCATTCATTTATGGAGGTCATTTTTAATTCTTTTGTAGAGATCCAAGCCTCTATTTTCCTTCTTAAAGACTGTCCTTTTTCATATCTTTATCAATTCTGATAACAAATCATTACCACTTTCATTTTTCTGAGATGTCTTTCTTTTTTCTTCATTTGATGACATATATATTACTTTTGACTTGATATAGAATTCTAGGTTGGTAGTTTTTATTTCTTCTTTCAGCACTTTCAAGATACTGTTCTCTGGTTTTTTCATTAAACATCTTATATCTGTGGATTAATATCTTCCAACAAATACTGGAAAAATTTCAGCCCCAAACTCCTATTCCTCTCCTCTTTTGGACTACAATTAGGTGTATGTTAGATCATTTAATTTTTTGCTAATTCCGTGAAGACTGAAACATCACTTATCTTCTCAACCATTTTTCTCTCTGTATTTTGGCGTGTATAGTTTATTTTGCCCAATCTTCAAGCTCGTTGACTTCTTCCTTTTGTGATGTCCAATCTGCTGTTAATTCAATAACATTTAAAACTTTCTCAGATACAATATTTTTCAATTTTAGAGTTACCAGCACAATTTTCAATGTTTTCAATGTCTATTCCTTTACTGAGGCTTCCCAGCTAATCTTATGTCTATTTGTTTCTTTAAATGTGTATCTCAAAGTCCATAAGTACTGATCATAACATCCAACATATCTCCCCTGTCCTCTTGAATGCTCTTTTGGATGCTCATCTCTCACATCTCAACTTTAAGAGTATAATTACGTGGAAAGCTTTGTAGAGAAGTAAATTTCTTTGGCCTGGCCCAGTGTACAGCTCACAATCCTCACCTCTCCCTTTGCCAGGCTCCTAGTACTATGCAGTCTTAACTCTCATCAGCTCAGCCTGAGAATGCACACCTTGTCCTGGCCTCCCTCAGCTGGCTGAGCCTCTGGTGTCCTCTCACCTTGCTCTGAGGCCTCCCTTTTGCCACTTATCTGATTCTGACTTTTTATCAACTCAAAATCAACTGTTTGAGCGCCGGGCGAGGTGGCACATGCCTGTAATCGAAGCAGCTCGGGAGGCAGAGGCAGGAGGATCACAAGTTCATGACCAGAGGCAGTCTGTGTAATTTAGTGAGACCCTGTCTCAAAAAGTAGAAAAAAAAAAAAAAAAAAAAGTGAGCTGAGGATGCAGCTCAGTGGTCCAGCTCTTACAGAGCATGCAGGTGCCAGGCCCTGGGTTCAATTCCCAGTATTGGGGAAAAAAAAAAAAATCAGCTGTCTGTCCTGTTTTCTGACCCTACTATTCCTTGATGCCTGGATTCATATGTTGCAAACTCTTTCCAGGCCCCTGTACAACAAACTCCTTAGGTCTACCTAAAATTTTAGTGAACCATCTATTTTATTCTCTATTTCTTGAAATTATCTATAAAGAAAAATAAAGAGAAAGTGACATATACAAGGGAAGGTGGTAACAGAATTACTAATAGTGGGTTTGACTTTTAGTTTCAAGTTTAATCTCTCCCTGCAAAGCACGCATCTACAATCTTTGGTCAGAGCATGGAAACAGACAGAGTAATGATGATAGATGTATAGAAAAGGCTATAACAATGATTTTTATTGTAAATATGATAAAGTCAATGCCATAGGCCCTAGGGACAGCCATCCAGTGACCTTGACACCTCCTAGTCTTCCTCACTCAGGGTAAAGTCCCCTAGAATCAGCTTTCTTACCTATATTGATTTTTCTTTCCTCCTCAGAAATACCTCATTTCTGGTCATTTTTCTGGTCATTTTGAGACAAATATTGTTAACTTCTGTGGCAAACTAATTATGTTGTCATGAATTTTATAATCTGTACACAGTCTCTTATTCTGCGTGTGACGGAATTCCTGAGAAGACCTAGTTTCTAAAATTTCAAAGTGAAAAACCTGCCGTTTTGAGGTCACAAACATGGTTGACTTATAGGTAAGACTTAGAGTTGTTGTTAGGTGTCGTTGAGTCATGTCAGACTCACAGAGACCCTCATAGAGTGTTCAATGGCCGATGGCTTTGGGATTGTTTCAGGAGTGGACTGCCATATCCTTCTGTGTTTGGGGTGCTGGGGCTTGAACCTAGATCCTCAGAGAGTGCGGAGCAGCACTCTACCAACTGAGCTAAACCCCAGCCCAGATGTAGAGTTAGTATTTGAAAAAGAGATTTCTCTTTGTCAGGGAGGTTTACTGGTCGCTCTAGTAGCAGTACGGGCTGGGATTTAGCTCAGTTGGTAGAGCGCTGTGCTGCAGTCTCTGAGGTCCTGAGTTCTATTCCCAGCACCGCAAAAATGGGAGAAGGACCTGGCAATCCACTCCCAAGGCAATCCTGAAACAGTCAGCCATTGAAAACCCTATGAGGGTCACTATGAGTCGAATACCGACTCAACTGCACCTAACAACAACAACAACAACTAGTAGCAGTTTCCATAGGATGTATTCAGCCAGCCCTCTGTGTCTGTGGCTTCCACAGCCTAAGATCCAACTATGAATCAAAACTATTTGGAAAAAAGTTGTGTCTGTGCTGCCCGTGTACACACCTTCTTTTGTCCTGGTCATCTTTTCCTAAGCAGTAGAGTACAACAGCTATTCACATAACATTTCCATTTCATGAGATCTTACAAATAATCTAGACATGATTTAAAGGATATGCGAGGGTGTGCATAGGTTATGCGCAAACAGTATGCCATTTAATTTAAGTTAACTGATTAGCCACAGATTTTGGTATCTGTAGGGGGTCCTGGAACCCACCTCCCTTAGATATGTAGGGATAGCTGTACCCACATGTTGCTCTTGGCAGAAATCCTGAATGGGCAGCATAGTAACCAAAGTGGAGGTACCTCACACCCTCACTGGCGATGGATGTATTGTGTTTTAGCAGAACTCTGCCCCTGGAGTGTCATAAACCTATTTCCCCCTGAATCTGGACTTATACTGATATTCGCCCCCAAAGTGCTTTTTGTTCCTATGAGATGTTTGTGTTTTAACCTAAACATTGCCCGCAAGAGGTTGCCAAATGCAGAGATGATGCCCCAACCTCCCTTTCATTTAGCAGACCAAATGACAAGGATCAAAAATTGCACTGGGTGTGCTGGCAAACTATACCTGCCAGGCTTGTTGTTGTTGTTGTTAGGTGCCGTCAAGTGCAGCTGGACTCATAGTGACCTATGTACAGCAGATGGAACGCTTCCTGATTCTGTGCCAGGCACACGATCTTATTTATGTTTAAGCCCATTGTTGCAGACACTGTGTCGATCCATCTGGTGGAGGGTTTTCCTCTTTTGCATTGACCTGCCACTCTCCCGAACATGATGTCTTTCTCTAGGGATTGATCTCTCCTGACTACATGTCCGAAATGCAGAGTCTTATATATGGCATCATTTAAGACCAAGTGGTTTTGAATTTGGGTAAAGTGCTGACTTCTGGGCTGGTCTTGTCTGGGGCATGCAGGTTTAATGCTGTACGATTGAAAACCCTATGAATAGCAAAGAAGCCCAGCAATAGTGTTTCATCTGTTGTACATAGGGCCACTATGAGTTGGACACTGCCTCGACAGCACCTAACAACAACAATGGAGCAGAACCGGTCTTTCCCAGCTAGGGAAGAGCTACTCCCCTTGTTGATCATACTGAGTCAGGAAAGGAGGTTGGCCTGTCGCTGGAGGAGAGATTTCTTCTCTTTGTCTTCTGTCTCAGGCCAAATTGGATCAGGAATCAGAGGAAAGAACAAGCCTGGAGATTACAGGGATCAGAGCAAACGAGTCAGCCAAGTCGAAGGAGGCTCCCGGCAAAGATTGCAGCAGAAGGTGAGGTCAAGTCAGGGCTGTGGGTTGAAAGGCAAACAACTTGTCCACTTTGCCCAGGATCGTGCTGGCTTGAACCTGAAAGTTCCTGCGAACTTCTTTAGTGCTGGAAGATGGGGCCAATGATCAGTCTGAGTACTTGTCCTATGTTACCTCTGTGTTACATTGCTTGTGCCCCGAAGACTTCAGTAAAAACAGGTTCCGTGTCTCAGCTCCCCCTTAGTGGGGATTTGCGGAATAGAGGGCGGGGTCTGGACCCGTGGGAGGAGCAGGAATCTGGGGAAAGATCTGGCAATCTGAAGAGGACTCAACAAAGGACTTTCAGTGACTAGTGCAATGCCTCTGGCTGAGATTATGACTGTTAAGCAGAACTGGTTAGGAGACGCGCAAATGATCTTCAAAAGCCCCAAGAGAAAGCTGGGGAGGGCCGCAGGGATAGGATAAAGTCTGCACTTCCTGTGGAGCAGAGGATGGAGGCTTAGGGTATTATTGGAGTGGTAAAGGGAAATCTAGCCATCTCGCCCTTGAAGCGCATGAATGTGGGGACTTCTGGGCTATGCATATTTCTAAATATCTTCCTATATGATGTGGAAAGCCACATGCCAACCTCAGAATTGATTTTCGTTCATTTCTTTGCATATACAAGTAATATTTTCAGACCTGACTTGATGGCACCTAACAACAACAACAACAACAACAACAACAACCCAGGATGTTCTGATGGAGAATTGCCTGTACATTAAGCTCTTCTCCAGTGGAAGACCTGAATCTACCACTTTGTAGGTGGAGGACTCTGGGAAGATTTCTTGAATCTTGGAAACATCATTTCCCCCTTTGTCCTCCAGTCTTTTAAAATTACCCTGGAGAAGTAAGTGAAAGACTTTATATTAAGCGGACTGCCCCTGCCTTCTGTGGGCTTTGGCACTTTGCCTTCGTGGGTCCCTTTCTCCATGAAAAGTACTAAAAGATAAATATAATCCGGTCGTTGTTGTTGTTGTTAGGTGCCGTTGAGTCCTGCCCGACTCATAGGGACCCTTATAGGGTTTTCAATGGCTGACTGTTTCAGGATTGCCTCGGGAGTGGGTGGCCACGTCTTTCTCTCTTTTTTGTGGTGCTGGGAATCGAACTTGGGACCTCAGAGACTGCAGAGTGGCGCTCTACCAACTGAGCTAAATCCCAGCCCATAATCCGGTTGGTATTCATTATCTTACTCATTGTCATATGTTGTATTTTGGGAGATGGACGTGGCAGTCCACTCTCGAAGCGATTCTGAAACAATCAGCCATTGAAAACTCTGTGAGGATCTCTGTGAGTCAGACATGACTCAACAGCACCTAACAACAACAATATGCTCTATTAAGTTTTCATTTTATTATATCATGATAATATATCATTATATGTTATTATTATCTTCATTAATTTTCAACGTGATTTTAAAAGAAGTTAACGTTGTCTTGCCTAACCTGGCATGAGCAGAGTAGGTACCCCGCAATTTTTTCCCCTTCTCTTTCGTCCCATGTCTAAAGAGAAAAATTTCAAAACCTTCTAGTGGCAAATTAAAATTCAAGAAATAAAGGAAAAAGCAAAAGTCCCCCATGCCAGTGGATATCTTTCACAGCAGGTTTCACTTATAGTGAATATCACTTTACCGCTTTTAACAAACTTCAAAGACAATGTTGTAAGGCCATTCACTCCGCATGTCTGTTTCACATCAGTCACAATTATATCCCAGCTTCGCTTCTCTGCCCTTGTTATACCTCGTAAATCGTGTACCTAGGACGTACGTGTAGGATATGGGTTACATTAAGCCTTGTCAGAAGGAGCCTGATAATAAGCATTCACGGTTGCCCCCCGCCTGGCACATCCGAACCCCAGCGAGGGCCGTATTAAGACTCAGCACCCATCCAGCTCAGGCAAAAGGACCTTGTCCCCTTCCCAGCCCTTCCGGACAACTGAAATTGCCAGTGCATGCTGCAACAGGAGTGGGAGAGCTCAGCGACAGCTACGTTCATTCAGCCGGTAAGTGGTCAGACAAAAATGTAAGCCAAAATCAAGCTTCCAGTGAGTCTGCAACGTGGAGCGTGGTTCGCAGGAGAACTGTAGGCTTCTAGAGCAGGTTAGTGGAACCCCAGAGACGGGCTCAAGGCAGCAAGGAGTAAAATACTGTACGATGAGGAATGCTTTCCACCAAACGCTTCCCGGGGAGAGGAACTTGTCTGTAATCGCGTACTTGACTGTTCTCAGCTTTTGACCTGGGCAGAGACCCCAGGGTGTCAGCAGCCACCCTTCTGAGAAAGGTGCACCAATGGTGATGACATGGCACCCAGGGTCTCTCTGGCAGCCACCGAGAGGACAGGAGTTCACTTCACCGTCCCTCGCTCCAACGCCCCCCCATCTGTGATTCTTCCCCCCATGCTATAAAGAACCAGGGAGGTTGCTCATCAATGGCAGATAAATGTTTCTGTTTGAAAGACGTCGTCTAAAAA
>VMDO01020011.1:0-38479 GCA_007922755.1 Pedetes capensis
TTTTTTTTTTTTTTTTTTTTTTTTTTTTTTTTTTTTTTTTTTTTTTTTTTTTTTTTGCAGTACTGGGAGTTGAACCCAGGGCCCCCTGCCTGCATGCTGTGTAAGTGCTGGACCACTGAGCTGCACCCCTAGCCCATTTTTTTTGACTTTTTGAGACAGGGTGTCGCTAAGTTACACAGACTGCCTCTGGTCTCAAACTTGCGATCCTCCCGCCTCCGCCTCCAGAGCCACTGGGATTACAGGCATGCACCACCGTGCCCAGAGCTTCCTTCTTCCATTTTTGCAGTGCTGGGAATCAAACTTGGGACCTCAGAGACTGCAGAGCAGCGCTCTACCAACTGAGCTAAATCCCAGCCCAGCTAGGCCCTGTTGTTGTTGTTGTTTGGTGCCCTCTAGTCGGTATCTGACTCATAGCGACCCTCATAGGGTTTTCAATGGCTGACTGTTTCGGGATTGCCTTGGGAGTGGATTGCCAGGTCCTTCTCCCATTTTGCGGTGCTGGGAATCGAACTTGGGACCTCAGAGACTGCAGCACAGTGCTCTACCAACTGAGCTAAAATCCCTTTGTCCTCTTGTCCCTGCATCTTTTCTCACGCAAATCCACTGCCCTCCAGCCTACTTTGCAAGTCATAGAACAAACTGCAATGAAATATATTTCTAACCCTGCCCAGCTGGATGAATAGGCAAATGGTATTTCCACCCCCAAGAGTCCCCTCACTGTGGCTCAAGAATGACTTGGTTTCCTTCAGCAACCAGAAGGATCGGCATCTGCTGGCTCTGGGAGGCAGCTGGCCCGTCACCAGTTATGCCTCGGAAGCTGACGCTGCAGGTCCCAGTGGGGCCTGTGGGGTAGCAAACAGATAGGCCATGTCTGTATTGCGGTATGCTGATATAAGCAATGAGTGGTGTGTAGGGTAGGGTTTGGGTTGAGGAAGCTAGAGCCAGGGAGAGAGGCGAAGGCTCCAACTTGGCACCAGGCAGGGAGAGCTGAGATTTTGCCAGAGATTGACTGCCTGGGGAAGCAGGGGACCTTTGCTGGATTCTGGGCAGTTTGTTTTCTAGATAATGGGCCCAACTGCTACCGTGTCAAGAGCCGCAGAGCACTGGTGTAGAATGTGCTTTTTCCCAAATTGGATCCCGAGTTATCTATTATAGGAAGGATTCTTAAAGCCAGAGTATACCAGAGCCGGAGGTCCCTGAGAGACCATCTGGCTCAGGCTCCTCGCTGTATACAGGGGTAGCCATGCAGGGAAACGGACATGTAGAGTTGTTTTATCAATGGAATGAATTTGATTGATTCCAGCCGCTTAAACTCATGTACAGGCTGGGCTTTAGTCTGATTGGGAGAGCGTTTGCTCCACGTGCTCTGAGGCACTGGGTTCGATTCCCCAGCACCGCAAAAATGGGAGAAGGCAAAAAAAACCCTATGAGGGTCGCTATGAGTCAGATACTGACTCGATGGCACCAAACAACAAATGGCAGCCCACTCCCCAATCAGCCACTGAAAACCCTTGGATAGCAGAGAAGCACTGTCAGACACGGTGCCTCTTTCGTTCTGTTGTACATGGAGTCGCCATGAGTCGACCCCACTTGACAGCACCTAACAACAACAAACTCATGCATAACCAGTGGTCAGTATTATCACAAGAAAATGGAAGAGAGTTCCAAGAACTACCCAGGACTGTAACACCAACAGAGGTCACAATATCGCACATAGAGACTGACCCCTTGTCCTCAACCCAAACAAGGACCCAGGTGGGAAGCTGCTGGAAAGGGTATAAAGTCAAAATGAGGCGCGGACTGAACAAAGGACAGCCAGGGTGAGGGTTCTAGAAAGAAATAGAAAGGAAGAAAGGAGTTCCGGGAGCCGGACAGAGAGATACCATTGATGACAAATGCAGTGGCATCTGTTCGGCTTTGAAATGCGGCACACCTTTTGCAGCAGTAAGTCCACCGTGTACTTCCATTTTGTTCTGGTGATTTCCACAGGAAGTTGATGTCCTCGAACATGGGCCTGATGCCTGTTGCCCTGCTGGGTAGCCGGGGAAGCCACTTGGGATTCACCCAGGCAAGAGAGCAGCTGGTTTGGAGTGTGCACTCAGAGATAGATTGCTTCAAGAAAAGTCCAAGCTCAGGGACGTAGCACTGAATGACACTGCCCAAGGCATTGAATGCCTCAGAACCTTAGTTTCCTCATCTGCCTAGTGGGTATATTACCAGCCTCATAGGATGGTGTGAAGGTCAAAGGGGATAATGTGCAGATGGCTCCTAATGAGGTAGTAGATGCATTATCAATGCTTAGTAAATGTTATCCATTACTGGCTTTAAATGGAAGGGCATTGTGTTGACTATATATCACCTATGGTCTTCCTGGGGGCTGGGATTTAGCTCAGTTGGTAGAGCACCGCTCTGCAGTCTCTGAGGTCCCGAGTTCAATTCCCAGCACCGCAAAAATGGGAGAGGGATGTGGCAACCCACTCCCAAGGCAATCCTGAAACAATCTGCCATTGAAAACCGTATGAGGGTCACTATGAGTCGGGCACAACTCAACGGCACCTAACAACAACAACAACAACATAGTCTTCCTGTTTCTGAAATTAAGAGAGACACAGAGAACTCAGAGAGAGGCCAAGGGAAGAAATGCAGGCACACTTATGTTGGGGCAGACTAGAGAAACAAAGGGGTTGGGGTTTCGCTTACTTAGTTGATAGAGCACTGCTCTGCGCTCTCTGAGGATCCAGGTTCAATCTCCCGCACTGCAAAAATAAGAGAAGGACATGCAAATCCCTTCCCAAAGCAATCCTGAGACAATCAGCCATTGAAAACCCTATGAAGGTCGCTATGAGTCGGACCCGACTTGACAGCACCTAACAACAACAGAAAAGCAAAAGCTGTCCAGATCCTCAGCTGTACTGAGAACTAGGTAAGAAAAAAGGCGCAGCAACCGCCTAAAGGGATTCGAGTTAGACTTACGGAAGCAACTTCCTGGCAGTCAGAGGGATTAGATGTCACTAGACAAGGATCCTCTGGGCCGTCTAATCAGCTATTCCAGGACCAAAGAGGGGGAGGAGATGCCAGGAAGCCAGCCCCATGAGTCTCTGGTTTCCGATTCTAAGAATCGAAGGCAGCAAACCAGTTTGGATAGAGGATCCAGATGCCCCTAAAAGCTGGTTTTGGCAGAGGTCCTCAGATACATCTGATTTATTGAGCTCTGTTGTCCTGCTGGCAGTTGATGGAAGGGAACAGCGGAGCTTGTCGATACTCTTGACCTTTCCCCAGTGGGACACCCTCAGGAGCCATTTCTCATTGGCCCTTTAAAGCCAACGTGGTTGAGACAATGTCACGTCCTGATGTCCCCTGGCTGACCCCATGCCCCTGGAGATCCATGAAGCTGCTCTGGGCCCCAGCCTGCAAGAGCAGGAGGGGGCGGACTATCCTTTCACTAGAAGCTAGGAGGACCCACATGGACAGCTTTCCCTGGATCCACACAGACATGAGCGTTAGCACCCGGATTCTGTGGTTTGTCCAGTTCCTGCTCTGAAAACAAGGAAGTGTGACAGAAGCATCTCCAAGGATCCCTAAATTCCCCCTGCTGCAGCCCACCCCATTTCTTCATAACCTCCCCTTTCCCCCCAGGAGACTCATTTCTTTGTGTGTGTGTGTGTGTGTGTGTGTGTGTGTGTGGTACTGGAGGTTGAACTCAGGGCCTCACACCTGCATGCTTTGCAAGTGCTGGACCACTGAGCTCCTGCCTCCAGCCCATTTTTTAACTTTTTTGAGACAGGGTCTCGCTACATTACACAGACTGTCTCTGGTCTCGAACTCACGATCCTCCTGCCTCCACCTCCTGAGCCGCTGGGATTACAGGCGTGCACCACCGTGCTGGGCTCGAGACTCATTTCTTAGATTATGTGTCACCCCAAGTCTTCCACACACTTCTCATGCCCCTAAGAATCCAGTTGAGATGGCTCTGGAGCCTCTTCCTTCCCTCCCCGGCTTCTTTTCCCCCAGCTTGGGTCTGAGTTGCTCAGTAGCCAGCAAGGAAAGATGGGAGCTTAGCTGAGAGCAGAGGAAGAGTAAACCGGAGCAGAAGGGTCTCAACAGAGCAGCTCACAGACATGAAAATATCTTTTTCCTTCATGCTTTTGCTCTCAGATTTCGGGTTTCTTTGGTTTGACTATAAAAGGGGTTCCCTGAATTGCCTGTTAGAAGTAGGGACACGGGGACGTCGCCATCTTTGCCCAGAGAAGCGATTTAGAGTAGTTACAGGACACACATTTTGGCATTAAATAGTCCAGAATCCAAAACATAATGAGCTTATGGCCTTGGGCGAGTCTCCTGACTTCATGGAACCCGAGTTTGTTGCAAGGCTTAAACACCATGGTGATGTAGACAGAGATGTCAGCACAGTGCTTGTTGTTGTCGTTAGGTGCTGTCGAGTCAGGATCTGACTCATATCGACCTTACGTACAACAGGCGAAACACTATTATTGTGCTTCTCTGCTGTTCATAGGGTTTTCAATGGTGGATTGATTTTTGGGAGTGGGTTCCCAGGTCCTTCTCCCAAGCCTACAGCACCTGGTATTCCCAGGTGGTCTCGCATCCAAGGACTAACCAGGCCCGACCCTGCTTAGCTTCCAAGATCTGACGGGATCGGACGCCACAGTGGTACAGCTGCAGGCAGCATGGTGCTTGGCCCTTCATCAATGCTCCCCACAAGGAAGCCCTGACGATTCCCTCTGACTGTTAGGAGGCTCTTTCCTTTGCTTTGAACCTGGCTCATTTCCCAGCAGCCTCTCCTTCCCCAGGATAATTCTGCGGTTGCCCACCCACATCTTCCCACTGCAGTAGCGCTTGGAGCCTTTTTATGGCCACTGCTACAGGGTGTCCTGGTGCCCACGGCAGGGCTCTTGCGATCGTCTTCCTCCCCATCCTTACCACTTCGCTGCCCATGTGTCCTTGTGGCGCTGCATGCTGTGGTGTGAATTAAGTGCCCACAGGGTCACAGATTGGTTCCTGCAGACTTTAAATCTGCGGAAAATGAATATGGCAACTGAGCTGGGACCCGTTCCCCATCACAGCCACGTTCCCAGCTCTGGCAAGACTCAGCAACGGAACGGGAGAGCCGCCAGGCCTGGAATCCCCCTGTCCTCCTAACACCCTTGACCTTGTTCTGCCTCCACTGTTTTGTAACTCCGTGGTAATGGGTGGGAGGAAGCTGCTGCTTTTATGCCAGGCTTCCTTGGTGCTGAGAGCTGGGTGCCGCAAGGGCCACGGGTATAGACGGTATAGACAGTAACCGATTAACCTCATAATGGATTAACCCTTCAGTAGCCACCATTATAGATGTGTGAGCTGGTGGGACAGATGAGCACATCTACAGTGTGGGGGGCATTGTTACCTTCTTCATTGTTCTCCCCTTTTAACTCATGTACCCCATTACTGAGCCCTTGCAATTGCTGTGTTCTGTGCCAGTAGCCTAAATACCTCAGTATATTTTCAGCCTTTCTTCCCTTGACAAAAAGATAGAATAGAAGCAAACTCCGTGAAATGCACTCCCCAGAGGTAATGGGGAGAAGCTGAGCGCCCTAGGGTAGCCGCTCCCCTGGTCCAACCGGGCACCGCCTCATCTAGCAGGGTCCCTTGGGAGGCGCCAATTAGACAGAGGTGGATCCCCCCACACCATATCTTTACTCTGCCAGCATCAGTGAAACCCCAATGAATATCTTTGTTCTCACTGCAGGCATCTTCAGGGGCTCCCAGCTCCTGGCAGCTCTGTTCTCCTTCTGCCTCCCACTTGCCCAGCTGAGTCTAAGACCCATTCAACCCATGGCCAGCTCAGTTAATATATATATACATATATTTTTTTGGGGGTGGGGGTTGAACCCAGGGCCTCACGCCTGCATGCTTTGCAAGGGCTAGACCACTGAGCTGCCCCCACAACCCATTGTTTTTACTTTTTGAGACAGGGTCTCACTAAGTTACGCAGACTATCTCTGGTCTCGAACTTGCGATCCTCCCGCCTCCGCCTCCCTAGCGGCTGGGATTACAGGTGTGCACCACCGTGCCCAGCCTCAGCTAATATTTTGATTTTTAAGTCTTTTTTCTTTTTTAAGTACTGGAGGGTTGAATCCAGGGCCTTGTGCGTGCTAGGCAAGTGCTCTACCACTGAGCTGTACCCTCACCCCATTCTTCTTCTTCTTCTTCTTCTTCTTCTTCTTCTTATTATTATTATTATTATTATTATTATTATTATTATTTTGGAATCAGGATCTTGCTAAGTTACATAGGCTGCCTCTGGCCTCGAACTTGCGATCCTCCTGCCTCTGCCTCCCGAGTTGCTGGGATTACAGGTGTGCACCACCGTGCCCAGCCTCAGCTAATATTTTGATTTTTAAGTCTTTTTTCTTTTTTAAGTACTGGAGGGTTGAATCCAGGGCCTTGTGCATGCTAGGCAAGTGCCATACCACTGAGCCGTACCCTCACCCCATTATTATTATTATTATTATTATTATTATTATTATTATTATTTTGGAATCAGGATCTTGCTAAGTTATGCAGGCTGCCTCTGGCCTCGAACTTGCAATCCTCCTGCTTCTGCCTCCCGAGTCGCTGGGATTACAGGCGTGCGCCCCAATGCGGTTTAACTCTTCTTTGTAAGCATACACGTTTGGGTGGGAGGTACCTCTTGAAGTTTCCATTTTGCCTTGGTGGCCCTGCTTGGAAAGAACTTGCCTTTTCCTTTCCCTCTCATCCATTTCCATGGAGCTGGACAAAGAGCTCTGGCGGGGAGGTGAGGTTCTGGCAAGGTGGAGTCCACTCTGCATAGGGACACCCAGACTGGCATGGTGTGGCTCCTTCCCTGCCATCCTGACAATGTCAATGTGCAAGCCACCTGGCCTTTAAAACCTAGCTGGGCGCGGTGGCGCATGCCTGTAATCCCAGCAGCTTGGGAGGCCAAGGCAGGAGGATCACAAGTTCAAGACTAGAGGCTGTCTGTGAAACTTAGTGAGACCCTGTCTCAAAAGGTTAAAAAAATGGGCTGAGAGTGCAGCTCAGTGGTCCAGCACTTGCACAGCAGGCAAGCTCAAGGCCCTGGGTTCCACCCCCAGTATTGAAAAAAAAAAAAACTGCATGGATTTCATTAATTTCCACCTGCCCCGTGGTGGCTCCAGTGAAGCCGAATTGTAGATCACCTCATCCGTCTTTGTCTTCGCTGCCACTTTACCCTCTCCCCTCCCCCAGTATCTCACATGCAATTAACACCCTCCTCCCCAGCCCCCTTCCAGAGTCATTAGCTGGGAGGCAGAATGGTCTTGGCCCCAGAGTGATTTCCTGTCATCTCTGCTCATTAATTCTCCCCATGTCTTCCCTAAGCCATTAATAACTCTCCGTGCATGCTGACCGGTTATCTGGGGCTTTGTCGCTTCATCCCAGCTCCTTGTCTTCCGGGTCCCAGAGAATAGGTTGTCTGTTGTCCAGTCCCAATACAAGCCTTCTCTTTCTTCCACGTCCCTCTCTGGGGAGGAAGGACTGTCACTGAGATAGCCTGCCCTGGGGGCCCCACAGTGGCCTTTGGGGTCCCAATACAAGGTGCTCAGAGAGTGGATTTCTCACTGCTTAGCCCCTCCCCTGCCCCAGCAAAGGGGAAGCTTCCTGGGCTCCGAGAAGCTTGGCTTCTCTTGGCAGATCCTTTCCGACCTTAGAGCTGGTCACACACGTGTGCTGGTGGGTCCCAGGGGCCCAGGCTTCCTAACGCACCTCTCTTCAAGAGGCCCAGGTCCTGGCGGGCGGGGGGGGGGGGGTGGGCTTGGCAGACCCAGCAGCGGGCATGATGACGTTTCTCTCTCTAGCCCAACAGCTCTGGCCTCCCTGGGTCAGCCGCCAGGGCAGGAGGCTCATGGGAGTTTGTTCTGTTCTGTTGCAGCCCGAGGAGTTGCGGAAAGGACGCCCAGCTTCATGTACCCCCAGGGCACCTCGAGCAGCCAGATGGTGCTCCGCGGCATGGACCTCCTGCTGGAGTGCATCGCCTCCGGGGTGTATGTACAGCTTGAGCCCGCTTCTAGCCACCTTCCAGGAGGGTGGGGTGGGAGTTTGTCCATACTCTGTTCTTGCCATACTTGGGGGCACATTGGTTGTTGTTGCTAGGTGCTGTCAAGTCAGTGTCCGACTCACAGCAACCCTACGTACAACAGGCGAATCAATATTATCAGTGCATCTCTGCTATTCATAGGGTTTTCAATGGCGATTGATTTTTGGGAGTGGGTTGCCGGGTCCTTCTCCCAAGCCTACAGTACCTGGGGTTCCCTGGTGGTCTCCCATCCAAGGACTAACCAGACCCGACCCTGCTTAGCTTCCAAGATCTAATGGATGCCACAGTGGTACGGCTGCAGGCCAAAAGGGAGAAAACAACTTCTTGTGAGGAGGACTTTGCAAATCAGGGTCATCTCCATCCTCTTCTGGCCTCTTCTGTGTGTGTAGGGGGGAGATGGCTAGGCTTCCTGCAGGGCCATTGTGATCACATGAGGTCTGAGCTCAGTCCCTCTGGCTCTCTGTGAACTGCCTCCTCTGAATAGGAAAGGCCAGCTGTTAGAGGCCAGGCCCTCTCCTGGGCCCAGTACACTTTTAATATATCTGGTGTCCCAGCTGTCTAGAAGACAGGAGCCACCTTCAGTGATGAGTCCTTGTTTCCCTACTTGGTCTCTCCACCAGCCCAACACCAGACATCGCGTGGTACAAGAAAGGTGGGGACCTCCCGTCCGACAAGGCCAAGTTCGAGAACTTTAACAAGGCCCTGCGCATCACCAACGTCTCGGAGGAAGACTCTGGGGAATATTTCTGCCTGGCCTCCAACAAGATGGGCAGCATCCGGCACACGATCTCGGTGAGAGTAAAGGGTACGTTGTGTGTATTTCTCATTACGGTGGTTTTGCCAGCCCTAAACGCCACGCCCACCCTTCCCTCCGAGGGCAGTTGGATGGCAGAGTGAGGGGGGAGCTCTCAATGTGCTGGTTAGTGGCAACCGTGCCCGCCGCGGGTGTAGGGGTGTGTGCGCTGAGCGAAGGAGGTCGACCTTGGCCAATACCCAGCTCTGCTTGGGGCCAGGGCTCCGTGTGCGGGTGAATTTCCCCCGTGGCCCGTGCGGATCCGTGCAGATCAT
This sequence comes from Pedetes capensis, assembly GCA_007922755.1. Taxonomy (NCBI): domain Eukaryota; kingdom Metazoa; phylum Chordata; class Mammalia; order Rodentia; family Pedetidae; genus Pedetes; species Pedetes capensis. Next base: position 9,161 of record VMDO01020011.1, read on the forward strand.
TCTCAGAACCCCTTGCTTTGTCTCATTTTGCATCCCCGTCTGTAACGTGTCGTCTTAGCCCTGTGCTGTCTGTGTGCGTGGGCGCGGTGCCGTGCTTCTTAAGGATGGGGAGTCGTCATGGCCAGGATTCTTTTTTCAAATCACCTCTCTTCCCGCAAAGCAGAGATGACCCACCTGAGGTCTGGCAGGCCACAGAATACCTGTCTTCACGGGTCCGGCCAATCATTCTCTCAGCTCAAGGCTACCCGGATGATCGGGACTGGGAGTTCCGAGGCCTTGGAGGGGATGACAAGATCTTTAAGAATCTTAGCCAAAAGACATTTTTCTCAGAAAAGGCTAATCCATGTATTCACAAAATCGTCCAAGTAACTGCAAGGGGTAGCCAGCTAAGAACGGTCTCACCCGAAGCTTGGTGCCTGACAATGAGTATAAGGCCTTTCCTAAATGGTCTGTTCTGCAATGACCGAACCCCAAAGGGCCTGACCCAGTGCAGTGGACAGCACCCTTGGGTGTATATCATAAACGTCCCTGCCCTCTAAAAGCACCAGTCTCTCATCCTCCCCTGACGAATCTGGTGTCATAGGGCTAAGATGAGCCCCAGCATCCATGTATTCTTAGAGCCATAGGGAGGGGTTCTAACCAAGAGCCCCTGTTTTGTTTTGTTTGTTTGTTTGTTTGGTTGGTTGGTTGGTTATTTTTGCGGTACTGGGGGTTGAACCCAGGGCCTCGCACCTGCATGCTTTGCAAGTGCTGGACCACTGAGCTGCGCACCCAGTCCTTCCCCCCCCACACTTTTTGAGACACAGTCTCGCTAAGTTACACAGACTGCTTCTGGTCTCAAACTTGCGATCCTCCTGCCTCTGCCTCCTGAGCCACTGGGATTACAGGCGTGTGCCACCGTGCCTGGCTCTATAGCCCCTGTTCAGAACTACTGATCTGTGAGCTCCGAAAGGCAGAGGGGAGCCCATGCAGGCCATGAGGGGGAGCCCTGTTTCTCCCACCTTCCCTGTGCCATCTAACCCCCTGCCTTGGCCTGCCTTCTCTTCCAGCTGCTCCCTATTGGCTGGACGAACCCAAGAACCTGATTCTGGCTCCTGGTGAGGATGGAAGACTGGTGTGTCGAGCCAATGGGAACCCCAAACCCACCGTCCAGTGGCTGGTGAATGGGGAGCCTTTGCAGTGTGAGTAATGAGTCGCTGTCCTGCCTGACTGTCCTACCAGAGGCTCCAGATCCCACTCCCTGGGGACAGCCAGAATGTTCTAGAAGTGAAGGGAAAGAGGGGCATCTGAGGCCTCTCAAGATGCAGGAAACCAACCTCATCTTTATGGGGTTACGTTCCCATGTCTAGGGGATTTCTTCTCCCTTGGAGTTTTCTTAAACTTCCACTTCCTGACCCATAATAACAAAGCCCAGTTTACAGGCTGAGCACTGCAGCTGGCATCTCTGAGGGTTGGGGCTTGGAAGGGAGAAGAGAGTGCAGTAACCCATTGGCATTGGTTGACTGAGTCTCACTCTCTGATAAGGGCCAAATAAGAGGCAGGGTTATGTGACAATGTGAAAGATTATGGTTAGACATGAAGAAGAACTTCCCCATGAGAGCAGAGGTACCCAGGTGCAGTTACTGAGTAGGCACAGAGTTAGGGAACTTTTAGTCCTTCCAGATGGGTGGAAAAGTGGACCCCAGGTTCCTTTCTAGTCAGTGACCTTAGTCAGGTTTTCACATCATATTCTCTCCCGTTGCACTGACTTCTTTAAATGTCTGGTCAGTTTTCTCTGTGGAATCAAAGAACATGTAAGCAGTGATATCAACCAAATGGAGCAAAAAATAGGTGGAGAAAACTCAGAAAGCAGCTTGAGAAGAAGGGATAGAAGCAGGTGGAGAGGCAAGGGAGGGGGGCGGAGGGGAGGGGGAGCCTGCAGCTTCTTAGACAGCTGCCATGTGCCAGGCACTGTGCTGGGCGCCATGGCCCTGCTGCTCTTCTGGCTCCAATGTAGGTGGGGAAAGCAGGCTCTGATCAGGATTGTGCTTTGATCAAGATCACAGCTGGGGGTGGCCACAGATGGCAGCACGCCCACACTGGCCATTGCTGACCCTGCGGCTGTCCCCAGGGAATCTCATTCCCCTGCCACCAGCAGAGATGTGCACGCGGCCTGCCGGCTGCTGTTCTCGGTCCTCATAGCACTCGGAGGGGGAGGGCCGGTCGTGGCGCTGCACTTGACAGCAAGGTTCAATCGGTGCAGCCCAGGGCTGGCAGCTGAGCCGTGGCCCTGGCAAAGTCACCTGTGCCCCTCTCCAGGGGGTACCTAGGGGGAGTGCCTGGCAGGAAAACTAGGCTCATAAGAATTGCCAGGGGAGGAGGCGTTCAAGTGGCTGGCGCAGCCGTCCTCTGTGCCTTTTTGCTGAGTGTGCGCGTGACGGGGATGTTGACTGCGTCTTCATCTACCTTCTGCTGATTCCTCAGCTCTGGGCCCAGACTCGCTGTCTGCAGAGTGGCGCCCACTTCTCTGAGGTCTGAGTGATGGCCAATGAGCTCATGGCCTCTGCAAGCCAAGGCAGCTGCCAGAAACCTCCTGTGGCTAAAGACAAGAAAGAAAAGTGCCCATCCCTTACATTTCTACAAGAATTTGATTTTCACTGCGCATTATCATTCTCTTACCTTATTCTTCGGGCTGGGATTTAGCTCAGTTGGTAGAGCGCTGCACTGCAGTCTCTGAGGTCCCGAGTTCAATTCCCAGCACTGCAAAAATGGGAGAAGGACCTGGCAATCCACTCCCAAGGCAATCCCGAAACAGTCAGCCATTGAAAACCCTATGAGGGTCGCTATGAGTTGGATACCGGCTCGACGGCACCTAACAACAACAACCTTATTCTTCACAACAGTAGAGGAAAGTGATGGAAGTGATGCTTCCCCATTTTACAGATGAAAGAAATGAGGCCCAGAAAGATGGATCAGTGGATTTGCCCCAGGTCTCAGAGTGACATTGGGCAGGGCCATGACCCCATAGCTAGCTCTCAGCTATGCTCTTTGCATCCCAATCCAGCGGTACCAGAAGGCATATGAGCAGGAATGGCCTCTCTGTGTGTAGGACACATTTCTTGGGGAGACCCAAGAGCACCGGCCAGCATATGGACTTTCAATTGGCATCAAGCATCAGTTCATAGCTTGAGCTTTGTGCATTTGTGGAGAGGCTCTGTCCAGAGGATGGGAAGATGTAGGTTCTGTCCATTTGTATATTTCTGTATCCCTTTCAAAGCATTCTAAGTATATGTACCTTGGATTAAAATAACAGTAGTAATAATTAGTATTGCTGGATCTTTTGCTCATCCCTTTATTCATATATAAAGGGTCAGGTTTTCTTCACAAAAACCCCAAGGAGGTGATCAGTTATTCCTACTCTACAGACCAGGAAACTGAAGCATAGAGGGTCTAAACAAGGCCCATAGGTGATGTGGTTAGATTTCTGCTTCCAAATCTTGTTTCTGTTTCCAAAGCTTCTGTTTCTGCCTCTGGATCCCACCTTCCCAGCCACAGCTGCCCAGCTGTAATTTAGGTCGAGCAGGGATTCATAGGCCCACGGGGTAGATGGAGAACCTCCAGGAGGGCCCAGGTCCCATGGCTTGGCAGGGCCGGGTGCAAAAGCTGGGTCTCCGGGACCCACCCATACTGCCTGTTCCACAGCACCCCAATCGTCCTCGGGAGCTCCCTGTCCAGGGAACCACCTGCCTTTTACCCTGCCCAGCTCCATTTCCCATAAGGAGCATCTGTTTCTTCCCTGCAGCGGCACCACCCAACCCTAACCGCGAGGTGGCCGGCGACACCATCATCTTCCGTGACACCCAGATCAGCAGTAGGGCCGTGTACCAGTGCAACACCTCCAACGAGCATGGCTACCTGCTGGCCAACGCCTTCGTCAGCGTGCTAGGTGAGTGAGCGCATGTCACCGCTGCCTGCCCTCCAAGCACTGCCCCATGGGCGGAGTCTCTCTGGGGCGTGGCCCCGTGGTGGGGTCCTCGCTTTTCTCTAGAGCTTAACGAGGCTGGGGAGGCTGAAGGAAGCATGGAGACCGAAGATGAGGTTTGTAGGAAGAGAGGAGCCCTTGACCTCTATGGAGTCAGATGAGCACAGAGTTAATTCCATTAGCAATGTCCCCCTAGGTCCCCTCCCACTCCTGGAGAGGGAGGGCGGGTCTGTCTCCTCTCCCTGGAGAGTCCACGTCAACCCTCTGTGGGTTCTCCGTGGATCTTGGTGGGAAGTGGCTCTGAGTATGTTTGCTTAACTCCCCGAATGGCGAGAGGATGGCAGGAACCAGCAGCTTAGATGCTTCGATTATGGGGCAGCTCCAGAACCCGTTGGATAATTTGGGAGAATCCTTTACAAGAGCTTGATTGGGTGTCGGGCAGGTGTGGGGTACGCAGGCAGATAAACTTCCTCCCTCCTCACTTAATCCTTAGAGGCTTCTAGAAGGAGGGCAGGTGGCTAAGCAACGGTGTCTGGGTGCCTGGAAAGTCATGCTAAGGTAAAGGCAGGTAGCAATAGGACCGAGGAGGAAAAGGCGGAGTAGTTGGACTCCGCACTCAAGATGGGTTCTCTGGGAATTTCAGATGTGCCACCTCGGATGCTGTCACCGCGGAACCAGCTCATCAGGGTGATCCTCTACAACCGGACACGGCTGGACTGCCCCTTCTTTGGGTCTCCCATCCCCACCCTCCGATGGTAAGTCCCAGGAGACCATGTCTTCCCCAGCATGAGTCATCCGTCCCATCTTTCTGGTTCTAATCTGCCCCACAAATGATATTCAGCAAGGCCTGTTGTTAGGTGCCATCTAGTCGGGTCTGACTCTCAGCGACCCTATGTACAACAGAAGAAAACACTCACTGATGCTGTGCCATGCACATGATCTTTTGTATGCTGAAGCCCATTGTTGCAGCCACTGTGTCAATCTATCTAGTTGAGGGTCTTCCTTTTTTTTTTTTTTTTTGTTGACCCACCACTCCCAAACATGATGTCTTTCTCCAGGGATTGGTCCCTCCTGACAACATGTCCAAAATACTTAAGATGCAGTCTATCCATCCTTGCTTCCAAGGAGCACTCTGGTTGCTCTTCTTCTAGGATGGATCTGTTGGTTCTTTTGGCAGTCCTGAGAAACTTGAAAGGGTCAATCAAAGGTGGGAAGAATGTGCCTCCCAGCTGGGCAAAGCTGATTTTACTGAGGCCAGGAGAGGAGATGGGGTTTCCAGGGCCACCTAGTGGTTGGAGGTAGAAACTACAAGGCTTAGAGCCTGGATGCCCCTAATGTGGGGCTCTTCCCCCTGCCCCACGCTCTCTTGGTTGATTATGGCTCCTTTGGGCCAGACCTTTCTCAGTATGCCGTGTTTTGCTCCTCTGTCCTGAGGTTTAAGAATGGGCAAGGAAGCAATCTGGATGGTGGCAACTACCACGTCTACGAGAATGGCAGTCTGGAAATCAAGATGATCCGCAAAGAGGACCAAGGCATCTACACCTGCGTCGCCACCAACATCCTGGGCAAAGCCGAAAACCAAGTCCGCCTGGAGGTCAAAGGTAAAGGAGAGGGTTCATAGGTAGGGGTTCCGGTGGGGCAGGAAAACAATGCTCGTGGGTATCTGTAGGTGATAGCCCCTTTGGAAGTGCCCCCCACCTAAGGTTCAAGCCCAGTGGGGTTCTCCACCTGGATCAGCATGTTCTCTAAGGGGTTCTGGCTGACCCGGTTGATGGGAACGAGGAATCTTCCTATCTGCCTGGTCCAAAGGGACCAAGGAAGGGGACCTGCTGTCCCCCAGCTCCCCATCATCACCCTAGAAGTCACATCGAATATTCCTGAGCCAGAGGGAAAGGATTTGGGGGTAATTTACTATCTTTACCACACGGGAACTCCGCCCTCCATTCTTGCAACTGCACACCGTGTCTGCCAACTTCCGTGGGTGGTCCATGGCCCCCAGGGTCAGGCATGTCCCACCATGTGGCCACTTGGTGGAGGCGGGCAGAGAGCGGACCAATGGTAAGCTCCCCGGGCATCTCTGCAGACCCCACCAGGATCTACCGGATGCCTGAGGACCAGGTGGCCAAGAGGGGCACCACGGTGCAGCTGGAGTGCCGAGTGAAGCATGACCCCTCGCTGAAGCTCACCGTGGCCTGGCTGAAGGACGATGAGCCACTCTATATTGGAAACAGGTGTCCTTTTCTGTTTTCCCCTCCCTACCCGCTCTTTTCTTTGCTCCTCTGGCACCCCAGCTCCCTGTCCTTGCAGCCCAGCCTGCAGTGCTCCTGTTCTCCAGTAGAGGGCAGGGTCGGGCCCCCCTTCCCCCTCCGCCCCACCCTCGCGTTACCCATGGTTCTCAGCCTCTGCCTCTGCCCTGCCTGTGCCTCCCTCACCCGCGTCCTGACTTCACTGGCCTGTGTGTAGGACTCAGCTGCTGACGGTGGTTAAAGCTCCCCTGGGTGTTTCTGATGTGCAGTCAGGGTCAAGAACTGCAGATCCCTGCCACCCTCCCAGGGCTCTCTGCGCTGTCCGTCTTCTGTCTGGGGCACGTTGCACGGGGCCCTGAGGTCGGGTGGGCACAGGTCCTAGCTGTTTGTAGCCACATCTGGCATTTTGAAGGGCTCCGCCCCATGGGCGGACACAGGCACCCTGGCACTCCCATGGGCACCAACAGCTTTCCAATCCCAAGCTGCTCTGGGGTGCTTCTCCCTCTGGGGGTGACAGATCAGAGGAGTCCTGGGGCAGGCCTCCTGAGCCTGGGCACAGAGGACGCACATGTGGACCAGTGACCGGCAGGGCACACGGTGGGAAGGCCTAGCAGCACCCTGATTTGGGAGGAGTCTGCAGCACAAGAAAGGCCCAGAGGCAGGCGCAATGTGGAATTTGAAGGGCACTTGAGCTCCGCCCACTGGAATTTGAAGGACACTTGAGCTCCTCCCACTCTCTTTTCCCCTCCGCTGTCAGTGCATTGAGATAGCGCTCCCCCACCACTAGGAGGAGCTGTGGCTCCCCAGCCAGGCCCTGTGGCTTCCCTCTTCCTTCCTGCTCATGTCCCCCCAACAGGCCCAGCACCCCACCCCACCCTCCTAAAAACCCCTTTATGGCACCTTGCAGGATGAAGAAGGAAGACGACTCCCTGACCATCTTTGGCGTGGCAGAGCGGGACCAGGGCAGTTACACGTGTGTGGCCAGCACGGAGCTGGACCAAGACCTAGCCAAGGCCTACCTCACCGTGCTAGGTAACTGCCATGGCCCGCACTGGCCCTGCGGTCCCCCTCTCCCTGCAACCCAGCAGCCAGAACAGCCGTGGGCCCCAGAAGGTCCCCCAGGCAGTGCATGCAGTCAACAGCGGTCACGCGTGGTGACCTCTTGCCTTTGGATCTCCGAGTTGGGCAGCTGCAACTTTGCCAGCCAGCTGTGCAGGGCAGTGTGGCGTTTCAGTCTCTTGACTCCCCCAAGTCCTAGCCAGAGTGTGCGGGGTGCTAGAAAGCAGAGGGGGCTTCTGGCTGTGGTCTTTACCTCCTTTACAGCTCCTTCCATCTACAGCCGAACCGCCCTCACGTCCAATCCATCAGATCTCGAAAGCTAAGCAGGGTTGGCCTGTTTAGTCCTTGGATGGGAGACCACCTGGGAACACCAGGTGCTGCAGGCTTGGGAGAAGGACCTGGCAGCCCACTCCCAAAAGACAATCAGCCATTGAAAACCCTATGAATAGCAGAGAAGCACTGCCAAAGTGCAGGGCGTGGCACAGTGCTGGGGGCTGTTTCGCTCTGCTGTACATAGAGTCGCTGAGCACTGGACCTGAGTCAGCAGCACCAAACACCGCCACCAACAGCTCATGCCACAGAACTAAGCCAACTGAGATGACCCAGCGATAAAGCTGGACTGAGTTTTGTGTTTGTGCTTCCAATGATCTCCACCTGCCTTCCTCCCCTATCCCACGCTGCTCCTGGTTTGGGTGGGGTTTCAAAGTGTGCTCTGCACCGAGCAAGGTGATGATGCTGTCCCTTCCTGTCCTGTGTCCAGGCTGGACTTGAAACACTAAGCCACCCCAATGCAAGAGGAAGTAGAGCCTTGCTGTCCCCACATCACCTCTGTCCTCTCTCCAGCCCCCTCCTGCCTGTCCCCCCACAGTTGCGGCCATGGGGGTCCCAGGCACATTCATAGTCCTGGGGCGAGAGGGACCCAGAGGCTCTGCCCGCAGCCAAGGAGAAAGAACAGGGTGGTGTCCATGGAAGGGAGGGTGCCACGTGCCCCAAGCACCTCCACTGAGGGGCAGCTGCTCAAGGCTCAGCCGTCTGTTGCCGTCCTTCCGGAACGCCTTCCGCCCTGATAACCCGCTAACCTGGATAACCCGTCTTACCTTTGCAGCTGATCAGGCCACTCCAACTAACCGTCTGGCTGCCCTGCCCAAAGGTAATTCTACTAATCACGGGCCCTGGCCAGGGCCCCCTCAAGGCACCCGAGGAGGAGTCTAGGGGAAGAAAGCAGCGGTGGCTTATGGGCCCCGCACAGGGCGTGGGCCCCTCTCCAGTGCCCACAGCCTTGTATCTCCCTGAGCCGCGTCACATCCTGCTCTGGGCTCCTCACGCAGCTGAGCCTGGAAGCCCTCGGCTGCTGTTTCTCCCTTTCCCTTCCCTGCGGCCACTCGCCTGTCCCTTGAGGTCTGCTGTCCCCCAGCACGGCCTCAGAAGCGTGTAAGGTCTGGACCGGGGAGCCTGCTCCCCTCACACTCTGTGGTCCCATCATTCTGCTGCCTCCCCCACATGCTACTGCGTATCCACCTATGGTCTGCACACACACACACATGCACACACATGCACACACCACTAATGCAGCCTGCCTGGCTGACCTTCAGATCCTCCCAGTAATGAGCCTCCCAGTTGGTTCACAGAGCCAAGGCAGCGAAACAGTGCAGCCTCCCCCCAACAGCCAGTGGCCGGATGCCTTTCTCCCCAGGCCAGGACGGCACCAAAGCAGTCCCAGGGAGATTCCCCCCACAGGTGCTCCCCTCACCCTGTGTGGAAGCCTGCGGGGCCCCTGTACCCAGCATCTGTCACTGAAACTTCTAGAAGATGTCTCAGTCTCCTCCCTTACCTCATCTCTCTTTGTGTCCTCTCCATTGGCCTGAGCCGTTGGCCCTGCTCAGCACTCCAGACCGTGCCCCCAGCTCTGTCCCCTCAGAGCCCTGGCACACGCGCAGCAGGGGTCTATGATTACCGTGAGAAAATGAGACCGAGGCCCTCCAGTCCTCGTCAGGCTTCTTAATTTGGAGCAAGGGTTGATGAGTGGGCAGGTTTTTCCAAGAGCGTGTGCTCTGAGAAGATCCACAGAGGTGGGATGGGTTGGCTCCAGTTCACTGTGCCCTGCATGACTCTATCTCCTTGCTCCATAGCCTTTCCTATTCCGTGGCGTGGGGGGTTCAAGGTCTCCTCTATCCCTTGGAAAGGAGAGGGTAGTCTCTGTGTGGCCCCTCCAGGGCAGGCTGGGGTTGGATCCTGCTGGTGGTGGAGACCGACACCCACCAGGGGGACCTGTCCAGGGCTGGGACCACAAGCCAGGACTGGCTCTGACTTAGGAGCCCTGCAAGGTATCTTCTCCCTCTGCCACCAGGGCGGCCCGACCGACCCCGGGACCTGGAGCTCACCGACCTGGCAGAGAGGAGCGTGAGATTGACATGGATCCCGGGGGATGATAACAACAGCCCCATCACAGGTCAGCTCCAGGCCCTGCACCCCAAAGCCAGAAAAGAGGGCTGGGAGCAGCCCGGGACCCAGCGCCTTCCCTGGCATCAGCTCCCGCCTCTGGCTACGGGCATAGAGGCCTTGGATTCCCTTCCGTGTGTGGGGAAGTCTTTCCCCCGTGCCTCTGCCCCCGGGGAGATGATAACGAACAGAATCCAAGGAGGAAGTGCTCGCAGAGTGGGATGTTGCTAACGCACATCCAAAAAAACCTCTGTCCCCCTGGCCCCCTCAGACTACGTCGTACAATTTGAAGAGGACCAGTTCCAGCCAGGCGTCTGGCATGACCACTCCAAGTTCCCAGGCAGTGTCAACTCGGCCATCCTCCAGCTGTCCCCGTACGTCAACTACCAGTTCCGCGTCATTGCCATCAATGAGGTCGGGAGCAGCCACCCCAGCCTCCCGTCTGAGCGCTACCGAACCAGTGGAGCCCGTGAGTACTGGAGCCCCACCCCAAGAGGGCCTGGAGCCAGGCACCCTGTGTTCAACCTGCGTTCCTCGTTTCCAGGCCGGGTGAACTGAGGCATAGTTCTCAACTTTGCTTCCTCATCCATGAGACAGAATAATAATAGAGAATTGTATCTGGAGGCCTCTGGGAGGATTCTGTTTGAAAATGCATGGCAGGTGCCTGGCGTGATGCGTGTCATGTAGTGGGCACACAGGAAATATTAACTGTGTTTCCATTATTACTGTGATTAATGATTCTTGATTATCTGCTTCAAAGAGAACAGCGGCAAAGACGTGAAGCAGAAATATATAATTGTGGGTTAATCAGAGTTCTGTCCCCAACTCACTTGGATAATGTGCAGATTTCTGAAATCACACCACCTCGTAGCAGGTGGACAAAATGTTAACTATCAGGATAAACCAGTGTGGTTTGAAATATATTTAGCAGATGATCCAGGAAGGGGATAATCCACACTGAGTTAGCTCATTGACCCCCCCCCCATACACACAGCTCAGAAAGCCTTATGATAAGCGCTGTCTGGTAAGGGAGTCAAATTTTAAAGAAATTAGTTCTGCTTTGGAAATTCCCGTCTTAGCAAGGCATGGGAGAAGGGCCTGGCAATCCACTCCCTAGGCAATCCCGAAACAGTCAGCCATTGAAAACCCTATGAGGGTCGCTATGAGTCAGATACCGACTCAACGGCACCTAACAACAACAACAACAACAACAGCAAGGCCTGGCATGCACTGGAGAAAAAGACAGAGTGAGCGAGGTCAGTGTGCACAGAGGCTAAGGAAGGCCAGAGCGTAGAAGGGCCCGTCAGCTCGGAGGGAGGCGGGCTGCCGCCTATGCCCTGGTCAGGTACTCACTGGACTTCAGCTTGGGGTGTGTTTGGGTTCCAGCCCCTGAGTCCAATCCCAGCGACGTGAAGGGAGAGGGGACCAGAAAGAACAACATGGAGATCACGTGGACGGTAAGAGGCCCTTCCTGCGTGGCCCTTGACGGGCTTGCTCGCCTGGCCGTGTGCGCCTGGGAGGCTAGACTGGGGTGCACACTCTCTAGCTGGTTTGAGCCCCTCTTCTGAGAACCAAGCTCTTCTCTCAGCTGAGCATCCAGAAGCCAAACCAGGCAAGGGTCAAGGAACAGGACCTCAGAGCCGAGACAGGAGCCAAGGTGACCGGGTCCCACACACTGCCAGCCTGGCAAGACTCACAGAGCACGCCAGCAATATAAAACAGACTTCTGAAGAAGGAAGGACTTAGGTTAGACTTTTATGAAAGATTTGGGCGAAACACCAGCGCTGAGCTCTGGTGTGCCCTGGGGTCCTCGCAGTGGAATTGGTGGAAACATCTGAGATATGTTCAGTGTGGGCTCCTCCTGTAGTCACAGAGTGGCCTAGATCTGCCATCCCCAGCCATTTTGGCACCACGGACAGGTTTTGTGGAAGACAATGGTGGAGGTGGAAGGACGATGGTTTCAGATTCCAGCAATGGGGAATGGTTCTAAATACAGATGAAGCTTCACTGGCTCACTAACCATTCACCTCCTGCTGTGCAGCCTGGTTCCTAACAGGTCATGAGCTAGTACTGGTCCACGGCCCAGGGTCTGGGGACCCCTGGACTAGATGCCTCAAAAGGCTTCCTCCAGGGCAGAATTGTGAAATCCCATCTTCATCTTGACTCACTGACTACGTTCTCCAAACCACAGTTGGAATATATGGTCTCAAGATGACTGCTTTTTTCCAGACCAAGTTTGAGAAATGCAAATGCAGCCACTGAAATAGTAGCATATCTGGGCTGCTGCTGTGAGTAGTAGATAGAGGGTGACACAAGGCTTGGAATCATGGTCATCCCTGTCACTCTGAGGACCTGGGTTTCAGCAGCTTGGGCCAAACAGAGCAACAGCTCAGGGATAAGCCCAGGTTTGGGACCCCTGGTGTGCAACCCTGCGTGGCAGCCTCCACAGGCTTGATTCCTGGACCAGGTCCTTAGAGAATAAAGGCCATGGAAGCTCAGCTTTAAAGACCTCTGGTCAGTTGGGAAGGACAGGACAGACACACAGATCTGCAGAATAGAGTCAGTTGGGGAAGTCTGAGCTCATGGGCAGGAGGTATGCTGTGGTTAGACCACGACTCCTCCGCTTGGGAATCTAGGCAAGATCGAATTATTGCCCATCTTTTTGCTACTATTCTAGAAACTAAAGATTTCGCTCCCTTTGCACCTATGATGCGGGTGGCTCTCTGAGTCAAAGTGACCAGGCCTCAAGGGAAGAAAGGACCTTTTGACATAGGAAATCTGCATGCTGCTGAGTTCCTCAGACGCTGGGGCTGTGCTCTCCCCTGCCCTGCCAGGGGCCCGGGCAGCATTGGGCCAGGCCCTGCAGGTGTTCTTGGCATGGAAGGAGAGGGCAAGCAGTGCTCGCCCCTGGGCTCCTCACCTGCCCCCTCTCCACCCTGCCTGTGTGTCTGTCTGTCTGTCTCTTCCCGTGCAGCCCATGAACGCCACCTCCGCCTTCGGCCCCAACCTGCGCTACATTGTCAAGTGGCGGCGGAGAGAGACCCGCGAGACGTGGAACAACGTCACCGTGTGGGGCTCGCGCTACGTGGTGGGGCAGACCCCTGTCTACGTGCCCTACGAGATCCGGGTCCAGGCCGAGAACGACTTCGGGAAGGGCCCCGAGCCTGACACCGTCATCGGGTACTCAGGAGAAGATTGTGAGTATCCACCGCCCCCGCCCACCCCTCCAATCCCCAGCAGGACCCTTACGGCGGGGCCCACACTAGGTGACTCTCACGGGCCAGGAACCTCCAAGTGGATTGTGGGAGGGCACGTGGTTCCCAGGAAAGAGAAATGGCCGACAGAGACCTGGAGCACGCAGCCCCCGGTAACAGCAGGAATGGAACTCTTACCTCCCCTACGCTAGTCAGGATGACCACGTGTCCCCCTTAGCTTAGCACTTACGCAAGTACTCACATTTTACAGATGTGAAAACTGAGGCCCTACACAGAAAGCCCTTGCCACGATTATATCACAGCAAACAGCAGGCTTGGAAATAGAACCAGGGTCTCCACCCCCCAGCCAGGCTGCTTCACTGCCACCCCAGGCTAGCGCCAAGAAAGACGTCAGGACCCGCATCCCCGAGAACTGTAGTTACCCACTCCAAGGAGGCAGGGCCAAGGCCAGGCCCCTCCCCTGGGCTGGGCAAATCTTGAGGGATGTGGAAATCTTCCAAACACAAGCGCAGAACGTTCCAGGCCAGCCACCTGCCGACATCCCCATGGATGAGCCCCGCCCTTGGAGTTGGGCATAACATGAAAAGTCCTTTACCGGCTGGCACTGGGTGAATCAAGATTCCAGACACATATGTGGACGTGTGTGTCTGGCTGTCCAGAGGGTGGCGGCCTCTCTGTGCCCAGCACATAGGTCCCTCGGCTCCCAAGCAAAGCAGAGCATCAGTGGAGTCCCTTCGGACACCTGCTGGGTCTGTGGCTGATCCACGAAGAGGTGGTGGGGTTGGTGGCATGAGCAGAAGGAGGGATGGAGAGGGTCTTGGGAGGAGTGGACATGGGGGGAGGCGCTGGGCCCAGAGAAGTGTCGATGAGGCCTGGGCCTGGAGGGGTCATGGATTGAACCCACGGGAGAGGAGCAGAGGGTTGGCAGGTCCTCTGTCTACCTCAGACCTCGCTTCCGGTGGCAGACAGCCCCACTTCCCGTGGATGGGGCAGCCCCTGCTCCTAGGCTTCCAGACCCCCTCATGGTTGCCATTGCATTTGCCTACCCTGTGCTCAGATGGATCAGAGGGGATGGACAGCTTTAATTGTCCAGGCAGAGTGAGGAACGGAAGGACACAAATCATTCTAGGGAGGGGGTGGCCATCCCGCTCCAGGGCCACAGGGTCAGACCCGCTTCCTGAAGGAGGTTAGAGAGCAGATGTGCGCCCAGAAGGGCCTGTAGATAAGGCATGGACGGTGCTGGAGGGCAAGGTGGGTGAACCTCCTTGAGGGCTGGCAACAGCAGGAAGCCCGTATGCCACCTTGAGCCTTGAGGGGCCGGGGGACCGGTGGGTCACCATGGCCTGTGAGGCCCACCAGGAGCCATGGCCTTGGGCAGAAGAATGGAAGTGCTGTCACCACTGCAGCCCAGGGGAAGCAATGACCACCCTCCCTCTCCTCCCGCCCCGAGACCTCATGCTGGTACTGCCTGTCGCCCAAACCCTCCCCAAAGCCAGAGGACAAGGGAGCCCCGCTAATAAGGTCCTGAGGGAACAACCTCCCAGGTCACAGAGCAGGTGGGGACGGGTGGAGAATGGAATGGAGGGCAAGGGAAACTTAGCACGTGAGTGTCAAAAATAATCGCCCTCTGAATGTGTAGGCAGCGTCCCTGCCACCTGGACTCCCACCCTTTTGTTCTGAGCCTTTCTACCTCCTCCAAGAATATCCTGATGGAGAAGACATGGGCCTGGGGTCTGGGGAAATAGACATGCGGGCCAGCAGAGACCAAGTTGGGGGACCCTCGGGTCCAGTGGCTGGTCCTGCTAGTATAACGAGCTCTCTGTCCCAACACGTTGCAGATCCCAGGGCCGCGCCCACCGAAGTTAAAATCCGCGTCCTGAACAGCACAGCCATCAGCCTTCAGTGGAACCGTGTCTATTCCGACACGGTCCAGGGCCAGCTCAGAGAGTACCGAGTGAGGAAGCCAGCTCCCGACTCTGCCTAACCACCCGGCTTGCTAACCCGGGCAAGGGGGTAGCAGATGCGGGCCAGAGGGGATTTGGAAAGGGGTCCTAAGGATGTGTATTGGATCCAAAGTTGATTCAAGATGATATCTAGGATTAGATATTCAAAAATATGCCCAGAAAAAAAATATATATATATATGTATACAGTCATGTATTACTTAACCATGGGGATGTGTTCTCGGAAATGAGTTGTTAGACATCTGTCATTGTTCCCACACCACAGAGTGCTCTTACAAAGACCTAGATGGCATAGGTCAATTGCTTGGTGTGGCCTCTTGATACAATCAAGAAACACAGAAAACGCAAGGCATGTGAGGCTATTTCTGATATAACAAGGCATACTGTTTTGTAGTAAACTTTCTTGGAAGTAGAGGGATAAAAAGTATAAAATAATGGAAAGTGTCATAGCAAAGTAGTATAGTAGTGTTGTTGTTGTTGTTAGGTATCATTGAGTCTGCGTCCGACTCATACTGACCCTAAGTACAACAGATGAAACACTATTGTCAGTGCTTCTCTGCTATTCACAGGGTTTTCAATGGCAGATTGTTTTTTTGGGAGTGGGTTGCCAGGTCCGTCTCCCAAGCCTACAGTGCCTGGTGTTCCCAGGTGGTCTCCCATCCAAGGATTAACTAGGTCTGACCCTGCTTAGCTTCAGCGATCTGACAGGATCGGATGCCACAGTGGTACGGCTGCAGGCCAATGAAGTAGTATATAGCAAATACATAAGTTAGAAATAGTCATCATCAGCTATCGTGTACTGTACATAATTGTACATACTGTACTTTAAGACAACTGGCAGCACCAGTTACACAGCAATCTTATGGGACCACCATGCACCTGTGGTCCTTCATGGACCGCAACACTGTGAGGCTCATGACTGTGTACATATATCCGCACCCAGATGTGTCTTGCAGATGTGCTGATCCTGTGGGAGGCATGCTGGGTTTGAGCTGGCATCGCATGGTACTTGTGTCCATCACACGTGTATCTTAACGCGCAGCAGCGTCAAGGCACCGCGGAGCTACCCCTCCCCACAGCGGCTCACACTGGGCCCTCTGCCTCCCCAGCGCGGTTCCCCAAAGCCACACTAATAGGCGGAGCCATGGAAAGGGTGCCCGTGCCCTCCCTGTTGCGCAGCCAACTCTGATTAGCCAGCATGGGGGACTGTCGAGGCGCTGGCTTCTCATGGTGCTCCCAGCCGGGGGTAGCTTCTACGCAGATCTGTCTTTGAGGGGCTGAGCTGGGATGGGAAGACGGGAGCGCACTGGGGTTGGCATGCACCCCCTCAGGAGGGTAGCTCCACTCGGGAGCTGGCTGGACATGAGAAGGCTGTGCCTGTGGGTAACTCTGGCTCTGTGACCTCAGAGGTCGTCAGGAGTTGGCTAGTGCAGACAGAAGAGGTCAGCCTCGCCAGGCGCAGTGGCTCACGCCTGTAATCCCAGCAGCTCAGGAGGCAGAGGCAGGAGGATCACAAGTTCGAGACCAGAGGCAATCTGTGTAATTTAGCGAGACCCTGTCTCAAAATTTGAAAAAAATGGGCTGGGGGTGCGGCTCAGTGGTCCAGCACTTGCGGAGCATGCAAGCGCAAGGCCCTGGGTTCAACCTGCAGTACCACAAAAAAAAAAAAAGAAAGAAAAGAGTTTGGCCTCTTCTGGGAAGGAGACACAGGGATGAGCGCACTGGGTCCAGCTCCTCCCCCGTGGTTCCCATGCGCCCTTACCCTACCTGCCTGGAGATTTTTCTGGCTAAAGCCCTCATCGGCTCCCCCTAAGGCTGAACTTCCTCCTCACCTTGGTGACGCTGTGGTGACCAGCTGACCTGTGGCTTCTTACCCACTGCTAATCAGACCTCTGCCACTACCACCCTCCAAAGCCATCCTGTCCCATCCAAGCTCGCCGCCAGGCAGCCCCGCAGCCCGCTGACTTGCACACGTGACCGTCTCTTGGACATGTGTCTGCACGTCTCTAAAGGTCTTCAAACAGTATGAAAAGAAACCGTTTGACTTCAGAGGACTCAATCAGCCTTTGCTCGCATTCAGACAGCTGGGCTCACCAGCTTCTGGTCAACACCTGCCTGGCGCCCATCTAAACCATACTAATCCAGCTCAAGGTGAGGCGGCCTTTGAGGAGAGGGCACAGCTTTCCGTGCCTGGACCCCTGACTCATATTTGTGGTTCTGGTGCAGACTTCCTGAGCAACGTGTTACCCAGTAAGTCTCGTAACGGGGCAGCTCAGAGGCCAGGTTGGCCAGTCCGCCCGTTCCCCAAAGAGGTGGCATGGCTCTAAAAATGAGTGATACCACCGCCTTATCGCTCATTCACCATAAATTCATATTCACTAGCGGCTAATGAGCGGGGACTCCAAGGCTGCTTTGCCCCCCTGTGGGACGGATGAGGTCATTTGGAACTTGGAGCCTCTGGCAAGCAAAGGGAAGACGGGTCCCTACCACCACCACTAACCACTAACCCGGCCCTGCTGCCCGGCCCCTCACCAGCCTGCCTCTGTCCCGAAGGCCTACTACTGGAGGGAGAGCAGCTTGCTGAAGAACCTGTGGGTGTCTCAGAAGAGACAGCAAGCCAGCTTCCCCGGTGACCGCCCCCGGGGCGTGGTGTCCCGCCTCTTCCCCTACAGCAACTACAAGCTGGAGATGGTTGTGGTCAATGGGAGAGGCGATGGACCTCGCAGCGAAACCAAGGAGTTCACCACCCCGGAAGGAGGTAGGTCTGGCGGGCAGCAGCTTCGGTGGGGCAGGAGAAGGGGAACGCCCACCCGTGGGCCCGGACGAGCTCCAGCACGGACGGACAAGGTGGCCTCAAGTTGCGATGACCTGTAGGCCAAGTGCCTCCGCCATTGCCACAAGCACTCCGTCACCAAGGAGACCTGCCGGGATGGGAGGTCATGTCTCAAGGACTCTGCTGTTGGCGCCATGATTCCAGAGGGGCCATGCAGACTGATCCCCAGGACCCTGGGAGACCTGGGCTCCCCCCACTACCCAGGAAGAGGGCAGCACGCCGCAGCTGGCCAGCTGGATGACTGGTGTCCTGGCGTCCAAGACCTTCACACGTCTCTCTGCATCATCAGGAAGCATGGGTGGGGACGTCAGCCTGTACGCGTGGTGGCTGCAGAGGGCTGTGGGGTGTCACCCGTCCGTCCTGCACACTTCTGACTTGACTCAGGCCTGGGGTCCAGACACCTGCCGAGTTCTGGTTCATGTCTCTTCTCACCGGGCCTCCTTTTTCTACTTTGCCTTCTGTTTCTCCTCCCTTCCTCCTTGACTGGTATTTCCCAGCTTTTCTTCTTCCTTCTGCCTCTCCTTCCTCCTTCCCTCCTGTTTTCTTTCTTCCTGACTGTCCCTCCTCCTCAGTTCGGTTTCCAGTGTTAGCCTCTCTCCATCAATCCTGCCTCTCCTACCTTTCCAGGGGCTCCACCCTGGGTTTCTTTCTCCTCACCCCTAATGGGGGGTTCTCAGTGCCAGAGGTGAGGATTTGCAACTGTACCCTGGCCACCAAACAGCTGCGATTGGTTCCCTGCTTGGGAGCCGCTCTGCTCAGGTCAGAGTTATCTTCGCAGGATCGGAGCCTAATGTGCGCCACGTCCAGGGTAGTTGCTAAGGGAATCTCGACTTCCGTCCTCCCCAGTACACAGCAGAGCCTGAGCCATGCATGGCCTCACACTGGGGCGAGGCCGCCTCCCGGAAGGGCAGCAGGCTCTGCCCTCGCGGTGTCTCACGGGGTCGGATTCGGCAGCTGGCCCGGGGGTCCGCCCCAGGTCCATGCCTTCATGCCTGTGCTTTGTTTTTTGTGTTCTCTTCAACCTCCCTGCCTCCCTCCCCTCACCTCCCCCGCTCTCTCCTCCTTCCCCAAGTACCCAGCGCCCCCAGGAGGTTCCGAGTCCGGCAGCCCAACCTGGAGACGGTGAACCTGGAGTGGGATCATCCGGAGCACCCCAACGGGATCCTGATCGGATACACCCTCAAATACGTGGCTTGTACGTTCCACGCTCACTTGCTCTGAGCCGGGAGGGAGTTGGAAATCCCGTCCTCAGCACTGCCCCTAAGGAATCGAGATAGAAAGTCTGTGGGCACAGAGGACATTGGGAAGGAGGGAGGGGCCAAGGGGTCATAGGAGGCAGGGGAGCCCCAAGCTCTGCTGTCCTTACACAGCTCTGTGTGCGGGGAGCTTCTAGTCTGACTGATGAGGCAGAGGGACTTCTAATGAGGGAGACAACCCCAGCCCTTAGCGCTCTTGCAGTCTCCAACACCGACAAGGTATAGGAGGGAGTCCTGCAGCCCGTGGCCTTTCCCTCCAGGAGGCAGATCCTGCATGCACAGGAGTCCACAGACAGACGCTTCAGAAGGTAGAGGGCCAGGCACGGTGGTGCTCGCCTGGAAGATCGAAGGTTCAAGGCCAGAGGTGGCCTGAGTAATTTAGCGAGACCCCTGTCAATTTAAAAATAAAAAATGTGCTGGGGGGAATGCAGCTCAGTGGTAGGGCGCTTGCAAAGTATGCGCAGGACCCTAGGTTCAGTGCCTCAGTGAGAGAGAGAGAGAGAGAGAGAGAGAAAGGAAGAAGGAGGAGGAGGAGGAGGAGGGGAGGGAAGGGAGGGAGGGAGGGAGGAAGGAAGGAAAGGAAGGAAGGAGAGGGGAAGGGAAGGAGTCAGGGAGGGAAGGAAAGAAGAGTCCAAGTCAGAGGACCCTCCATTGAGGTGCCAATCTCTGGCCCCTCCTGCATCAGCTACACCCATCAGGTCACATAAGAAATCTAAAGTTTTAACGTTGTCAGTTGTCAGTATAAGTGGCAATGTGATACTGTCACTGGCCTGGTTTTGGTCAAGATTGAGAGGAATGTAATAGAAGAAAGGGTGGATGGGGATTTTCAGAGGCACTGATAAACTGCCTTTATTGAAAAGCATTGCAGACCCCCAAGAGGCATCTGAGGGTCTCCAGCCCTTGTCCTAAACCTGGAAGCTGTAATTAATAAACATTTCTTTGACAAGTAACTACAAGCCAACCCCTCCAGCAATGACAGTTTTTTGAAACTGCCCGGATCAGGACTGCTGGGTTTTGTATACCTCTTGCCCCTGCTCCCCACCCTTTCCTCTGTTTAAACCTGAACTTCATGGACGGTCCCCAGAGACAGGCTTGGAGTCCCCTGTTCCTCTTCCCAGGGTGCACACTGATTAAATCTCCTCTGCTTTTCGCTGTTAAAGAAGTGTCATTTATGATGAGGTGGCTGCACAAAGAGCAGCTAAGCAACTGTGGAGTGACCCCAACCAGGGACCCGCTCAGGGATACCTCACTGGCAGGGTTCAGCATCGACACGCAGGGTGGCATCGCACTTGAACATCGTTAAGCCTTGTAGTAGAGGCAATGCTGTAACTCTTTCAGAAGCTCAGAGGCGCAGGTGTTGCATTGTTAACCAGCCGTGCATCCCGTATGCGGTCCTGAGAAGCTCTCTGGATGGCCTTTTACATAGGAGGCGGTAGCCATCAATAGTCCTGGGACCTTGCCCCACCTCTGTTTGAACAGAAGACAGGAACTCAAGAGATCGTTCCTTCTTGCTGAGAACCGAATCTTTCCAAACCAGCCATATCACTTTTCAGGGACCTAGAGACATGGGCTGGGATTTAGCTCAGTTGGTAGAGCGCTGCTCTGCAGTCTCTGAGGTCCCGAGTTCGATTCCCAGCACAGCAAAAATGAGAGAAGGACATGGCAACCCACTCCCAAGGAAATCCCAAAATAGTCAGCCATTGAAAACTCTATGAGGGTCGCTATGAGTCGGACACGACTGGATGGCACCTAACAACAACAGAAACAATGAAGTAGTAACCCTGGGGTGTAGCAGAGATGGAGTTCTTGCCTAGTGCTCTACCGTCAAACTAAGTCTTGAAGATCCCCAGCCAGGGGCGCCCAGTTCTCCTTCCAGAAAGTCAGGAAGGTGTCTTCCTTCCAGCTGCCGATTATGTGACCCGTTGTCGCTGCGAATGTCGCTAAATCCGCTCATCTCTCTCTCCCCAGTTAATGGTACGAAAGTGGGGAAGCAGATGGTGGAAAACTTCTCCCCCAACCAGACCAAGTTCTCCATGCAGAGAGCAGACCCCGTGTCACGCTACCGCTTCACCCTCAGCGCCAGGACGCAGGTGGGCTCCGGGGAGGCAATCACAGAAGAGTCTCCGGCACCCCCGAATGAAGGTAGGTCCGTGGCCACAGCCCAGTGGGGTGAACGCCCCGGCTCATTCAGACACCTGGAGAAACACACCCAAGGCTAAGCTGGGCCTCACCTTCCAGGATGGGAAAGTGAGGCTGCGAGTCCTCCATCCCGATAGGAGACAGCTTGCCTCACATGCTAAGACGTAGGTGCTGGTGCTGTGTCTGGGAAAGCCAGACTTCCTTAGATTTGCAGTCAGAGCCAGACCTCCATTTTGCTTTGACTGGCTCCGGTACTTAACACAGACGGTCTTTCCTTCTTATAGAGGAATAAGGAAGAGAGCATGAGATGATGAGGTGACAGGAAGGATGTTGGAAGTCACTATGCTCAGGAACCCCAAAGAACAGTGAAACCCGTCATCTACTGAGGAGGCAGGAATTTTACCAAGAGGTAGCAGAAGGTGGCAGGGGTGGAGGGCTGGATAACTACAATCCAGCTGCCTGCCAGATCAGGAGTAGAGCAGGGAACATAGCCCCCTCCTTGCAGGCATTCGATGAGCTGTCTGGCTGCCCAGAGGAGGGGAGCCAGCCCTTTGCCAAGCTAACTTCGCAAAGAGCTAGTGAGCCATCTCCTGAGCCTTGGCACGTTCCAGTCACTAAGCACGACCCACCAGAGCCGCACTAGCCTTGAGCCTCCAGTAGAGGGCGCTCCTGCCTATGTGCTGGCTTCAGCAGGGAACACCTCCACCCCAGGGATGCATGACTGCAAAAGCCTCACTCTTGGCGGACTGCTGTGAAAAGGTGGGGTCCCCTCTGCACCAGAAACAAGGGACACAAAAGTATAGGAGGTTCAGAGTCTAGACACAGCCCCAGGAGGCCTGGATAGGGGAGAGCAGTGGCCAGGCAGGGGCAAAAATCCATTAAAGCGGTGAAGTGAGTCTGCAGCCCTGGGCAGCCACACTGTCCTGGCTGGTACTTCCCCTGAGGGCTCAGGTGCTGTGGGCTGACCTTCTCCTGAGGGGTCTCCTGAGCTGGTCTCCACCCCATCCTGGGAAGGCATCGTGCCTCCCACTGGGGCCACCAGGCCCTGATGCCTGATGCCTGCCTTGGCCCAGGTGCCCTGTGTCCCTCTCCAGCCAGGAGCCCAGCAGCAAGGCATAAGAGGACTGGGCAGAGGCTGGAGAAGGGCTGGCCGTCCTCTCTGTGACCCTCTCGGGTCTTGGAAGTCAGGTGTGAGTCACACAGCAAACTCCTCCTCCTGGTGTCCACTTCCAACCCCTGGACACTGAGGAAGTTTATTCAGTGACTTTAGGTAAGGACTGATGTGGCCTGTCACCAGAGGCCAAGCCAGGCCATGATGCACTTTCTGGACAGCACTGTGCAGAGAAACACAGGGCGCTGCCACCCCCACCTCATCTCCGCCCAACCCAGGACAGCAGACAAAGACCCATTGTCCAGCTCCAGTGACCACCACAGGGAAAGTTCTGTAGCCCCAGGGGACAAGAGAACAGACACTTTTTCTTCTCAGCTTAGGGATTTGTAGAAAATTCAGGGATTTGTCCTAGGGCGCTCAGTCCACACTTGAGGGCCTAATTTCATAAAGTAGAACTAGTAGGAAAGAATTGGGGCAGCCCAAGGCCAGGACAGGGGCTTCAGGGCTTCAGCCCTTCAAAGTCCCCATGCTTTGCAAGACTGAGCTAAGGGGTCAGCTGAATACACTCGCGCTCTCCTGTCCACCCCAACTCCATTCCACATCTTCCTGCCAAGACAGAGGAACCAGCCCTGACCAGGGGTGATATAGCCTCAATTAACCGCAATTCCTGGCATCTTAGAGAGCCGTCCCACCCAGCCAGGGCAGGACAGCCCCTTGGATGAAGAGGGAGGACATGGCACTCTGGGTGGGCCCTTCCTGCTGCGGCTTCTGATAGGACCACTCCTTGAATAGGGGGATAGGCAGTGTGTTAGAAAGGTCTCCAAGCCTGACACCTGCCTGACTCCAACGGGGTTGGCCGTGACCCTGAACACCCCCTGGCATCCTTGGGATGGCAGCCAGCTCGTGGCCAGACGGTCTGGGTCAGGTTCAAGCCGGTCCTTCTCTGCTCGCTTGTCCTGTGGTTTCATCCATGCTGTTTTCTCTTCCCTCTCCCATCCTCTGTCCCTCTCTCTGGCCACCTTGGGCGCTGTGTCTGAAGCCACGCCAACCGCAGGTACCGTACCAGCAGCGGAGGTAATGGGCGTGGCATGGGGCAGCGCAAGTGGAGCCCCGCCCAGCCAGGCAGGGCGGGGCACGGCGGGGGGGGGGGGGAACCCTCGGGCTGAAAGCGCGCATGCGCCAGACTCACCCTTGCAGGGGTGGGGGAGCCAGATTTTCAAGGAGGGTGTGTGCGGAGCACAGACCAGAGGAGAGCGAGCTCGTTCTCCCCTCTGTTGAATGCCAGCCCGCCACTGAGGAGGGGGCGTCCCAGGCTCTGGTCTGCTGCCTGGAGCTGGGCTTTGCTCTGCAGCTGTGTGATTACATCCCAGGATCCACCTGAGCCCTTGCCTGACCCGTCACGTCAGAGCACAGAGGGAGACCTAGAGAGCTCGCTGGGGCGGGGACAGCTGGCTCCTGGCTCCTGGTCAGACCCCACCCCCACAAGGGTGACCGTGCTGTGCATGCCGGCCCTGCATGCTGCATGAGCCCCCCGTGCCAGTTCTGCCAGTGACCGCAGCAGCTTCTGGTTGGAGAGAGCAGGCGAGCCTGTCCCTGAGGAGGGCCGGGTGCTCCAGGACCTGGAGGCCCAGAGGGCACCATGGGCGGGTTGTCCCTGCAC
Source organism: Pedetes capensis (assembly GCA_007922755.1). Classification (NCBI taxonomy): domain Eukaryota; kingdom Metazoa; phylum Chordata; class Mammalia; order Rodentia; family Pedetidae; genus Pedetes; species Pedetes capensis. Next base: position 33,043 of record VMDO01020011.1, read on the forward strand.
CCCTCAGAAACCCACCTTCTCACGGTCATCAGGGTTAAGAACGACCTCCACTCCCAGGGACTGGAATACATAAAGCTAGAGCCGGAGGCAGGAGCTGGGCAGGCGCGTCTGGGGTGGGAGCTGGCCGGCTAACCGTGTCCTTTAGTCGTATCTCAAGAGTCCCACCAAAGGGCTCTTCTGCCCCAAAGCCCTGCCCCCAAGCTGGAGAAACCAGGCAAGGGGCACCAGGCTTCCTTTCCCGGCCCTCTGAGCCTGAATTGCAGCAGGTGGGAAGTGAGGCCGGGGCTCCCCTGGGGGCATAGGGTGGAATCGAGGGCTCACCAGAGCCTCTGTAAGCAAGCTCTTGGCAGCAGGGAGAAGGGAGAGCCAGGCAAGGAGTCTAAGCCTTGGGTTATGTTGACAGTGCCGCCCTGCCCGATTTAGTTTCCTCCCCACTTCCGCTCCTTCACCTCCCTCTTTCTAGGTTGATTCTATTTCTGTTGCATGCCCTGCTTCCTTCAGTTCGCATCTGTTTTGCCAGCCAGATCTGTTATGTGGTGGGCAGCCACCAGCCCTGGCCCCAGCAACCAGGCCAGCCCAGGCAGGTGCCTCCCTGCAGCTCTGAACTCCTGTGCTAGGATGTGTGCTAGAGATTGTCCAGGTCCTGGGGACCGGGTAGAGAACAATCCTTGCCATTCTGAGGATTCTCCTTATTTCCTGGTTTAAGTTTATCCAGGAGTCTCTTCTGCAACAGTTGGAGCAGGTGCTTGGGGCAGCCAAAGGGAGGGCACCAGGTGAGTCAGCTCAAAGCTCATTGGTCAAGCGACTCCCTGGCCACCTCCCCCATGCTGGCACCCTGGGTCCCAAAGCAGGTGGGTTGAGCAGCAGGGAGTCAGCCTTGTTCCGTCAGCACCTGTCCCAGTCTGTGCTGCCTGCTTATGAGCAACAATTGCCCGGGAGATGAGAAATGTCATTCCAAACATCCCACTTGTGTTTAGAAAAGATCCCAACTCATCTTGTTCAGGGTCTCTGCCCATCAATCACATGCGTTTCCCAGGCTCCCCGTGACAGGGTGGTAGAAGCAGATCGCACTTTTTTTGTAAATGAGATGTGCCGATAGCATCAGATGTTCTCGACTTTCACATACATAAGAACCTTCTGTACGGTCTTTAGGTGCCAAGGCAACGGAGTCGAAGCTCTGCGTTTTCGCTGTAGGCCCGGCGTCCAGCCCACCACCCTTCCCTCTTCTCCCCTCCAAGCCTGGGTGCTCTTCCCCCACACTGATCTTTTCCCATCCCACCCAGTGAGGGTAATCCTTCTCATCCACCTGTATCTGCAGTCTGGTAGGATGGCCGTCCATCTGTCCGACAATCTGTGCCTTGGCCAGGGTGGTCCACACACCATGTGGACGTCCTTGGATTGAATATTCCTCCTTGGGATGTCTAAAAACTGCTTTCCTTGTCTTTGACTCAGCTCCGGTCTGCAAAGGCCTAGTGGGATCCTGATAGGGGCTCAGCATCATGGGGGGCTTGGGGGGTAGAACGGGAATGAGAGAGGTCTTGCCCCCTCTTCCTAGTTGCCCAGCGATAGTCGCCACTGACCACTGACTAGGTGTGTTTCCAAGCCCATCGCCCTGAGTTTCACCTTGCAAATTCCCAGGCCACTGAAGTCACAGTCAGTGGTATAGGAGCACAGAGTCCCTGCCCCCCACTCCCCTCCTCTGGGGGCTCCTCCACCTCTCAGCACCCCTCATCCTAGCCTCAGATCACTGGTCTTCCTGCTGGGAGTGACAGCCCAGCCCAGGAATGTGTCTGACTAGCTCGTGGTCCCCTCTGTGTGTAAGCCAGCCCCGCTTTGGGACACACTGTCCTCGGTCCCCTCCCCGGATCAACCTAGGGATGAAAAGATCTGACTCCAGTCTGACCTGAGCTGCAGATGGTTTTCCCCACGGAAAGCTTTGTCTCCTCTCACCCACCTGCCCCTGCCCTCTGTCAGTGCACCTTCTGGCTGGCTGTGACTTTAGCCTGTCATCCTCGCCTCTGCCCTCCCTGCCTCTGGTGGCTCTGTCCAGCCCAGGGACATTAGACACAGCAATGAATGGGCCAGGGGCCACGATGAGCAACAATGATGAGCAACCAGGTTCTAATGCTGATTCACCAGCAGTGACCTCAGCCAACTGACGCAGTATCCTGGTGGCAGGTGCCCCAGCCAGAGACCAGTGCTGCCTTCCACATGCGTGGCAGAGGTGGCCATCATGGGGTGAGGACAGGACGTGGCGGAAGCATCCTCAGAGTCCTTCCTCATCCTCCCAGTGAGGAGCACACGCCAGCCTCTCTCAGCATCTCTGTCCCTAGGGAGCTCGCTAGGAGGCCCTGGGAGGCACATGGGCTCCCAGGGTTGGGGTGGCAAATGTGTGCCTCTGTACGATGACCAGTGACAAAGTGAGAGCGTATGTAGTCCATCCAAGACGGACTTGGGTTTGGGGGCCTAGGGAGTGGACACCGCTGTACCCAAGGGAAGGAAGCCCAGGTCCTCAAACTGTACAATCTGGGGCAACTCTGATGACGCCTTTCAGGGAGTCACAGAAAGGGGGCCCTGGGAATATTTCCTCTGCTACAAATTATTAGAAAATACATTTGAGAAGTGTTTCCATCTGCTGTACATAGAGTTGCTGTGAGTCAGACTCTACTCGACGGCACCTAACAACAACAATAATACACGACCGATAAGGAACTCATTGGGAAGTGTCCTGCCCAGGTGGGCAGAAATAGCCTCTCCAGGTCCCTCTAGGCAGCACCAAGCAGCAGGAAGAGCCACGTGTGGCCATGGCCGTGGCAGTTGCAGGGTCCAGCTGGGACAGCCGGCCTGTGCCTCGTGGGTCGCTGGGCTTTCCTGTGGGTGTGTGTGCGCTCCCACAAGCACCCCGGTAGGTGGGATGGATGCGTTCCTTGATGCCGAGAGTTTGTAGCACAGAACTCCATTCCCAACCGGAGGCTGCCCTGGGGTGGATGCATCCTGAACAAGGAACAGGAGAGGAAAGCTTGTCCTCGCCCTTCCTGATGTCTGAGAGTTGAGTAGTGTTTGCAGAATACAGCACTGTTGGCGTTGAACTTACCTAGGTATCTCTGGGGTAGAAGGAATGTTATCAGCTCTCCATTGTGACTTCTGTGGTCCAGTTACTGGGTCTCAGGGCTCAATAACACCTCTGATCTTACAAGTAGAGAAGCCGTGGGGACCCCAGGAATATGCCCTCCTCCTCTATGGGGGCTTGTGATATTGGAGACCCAAGGAACTGGAAGGGCTTTTGTTGATCAGGCTCTGATTGATACGGCTTAAGCTTAGGGTCCTGGTTCTCCCCTGAAAACAGTTCTCTGGTGATTCTTTCTCTGGCTTCCCTCCCTAGCACAGCCCCTTTCTGTGGTGGTGGGGATCAGAAAGGCAGGGGATATTATTTCCCAGAACTTCTGGAGGTTTGAGGCAAGAAAGGATATGGCTGTCCATGGCAGTTACTTACCCGCTTATGTCTCAGGTCCGTGCCTACTGCCTTTTTAGCATCGACATTGGAAAGTGGACCATGGTCAGATCACAGGAGATGAGATCCAGGGAGGAGAGTTGGCACCGCCTCTCTATGCTTTGCTCTGTCTTCCTTCTCCCATTCTCAGCTTTAGCAAATACGGACCTGCAGATTAAGGACAGGGCAGCTCAGTATATGCATCCCTGTCCCTTCTATAGAAGGAAGGTGGCCTTCAAAAAATTTTACATATGTAGAGTGTGCCTCAGGGCCAGCTATTGTCAATGGGGAGCTTTGGATGGGAAGTAGCATGTGAGAGGGTCAGTCCAGCTCTGAGCCGGCCCACGCCACTAACAGAAGATCGATGCAGAAAGGACACCTAGCACGTGACTCCCTTGCAGCTAGGATCGGTGTCTTCTGTAGCTTTCCCCATGTTCTAATGTGAACAGGAAGGATTTGGGGTGCCTGGACCCTGAGCTTCCTAGACAGAAGTCAGAGCAGATGGCGGTCATTGCAGGCAGGGGACCATAGGGTGAAGAAGGTCGGGGGAGGGCAGAGAGGTAGGGAAAACACGTGAAGAGCTCAGGCTGGGGGCCGGCGAGCAGCAGGCTGGAGAGGCCCCAGGACCCGTGGCTTGCAGGGTGGCTGACAGGGTCCCCTCGCAGGGGTAGGGAGCGGTTGGTCTGGGTGGCTCTTGAGACTAAAGCAGGTGCAGCAAGGGTGATTTTGGAGGGAAGAACCGGAAGTAGATGTGGCCTTGTCCCCCCGCCGTGTGCCCACCTCTGAGGCCAGGGCCCCAGGGCTGGATCTGACTGGTGCCGCATGGGCCTGCCTGGGTGGCGCTGGGCCTGGACACCCTGCCCTCCCTGGGGGCTGAGCGATCCAGTGTGTGTCCCCCACCTACGCTGCCTTCGTCCTTGGCTGGGTGCATGCTGGGTGCTTGGAGCCACAGAGGCCATGAGAAGAGAATGAACCGCGCGGGCCTTCATTGTCTTCCTCGTTCATGGGCTGCGACCCGTCTGGGCCCATCCCTGGCGCCCACTTCCGGGCTCCAGCCCCGCGGCTCACCGGGCTGCCTGCCTTGCGCGCGGGGGCCGTGGGTGCCCACCAGGCCCCGCCAAACCAACCGGACTCGGCTGTTTACATTTCCCTCCCAGCTCCGCCCACGTTGCCCCCGACTCCCGTGGGTGCGGCAGACGCTGTGAGTGGCACTGATGCCACTGCCCTTGCTGCCACGAGTGAAGCCACGGCAGCCCCTATCATCCCAACTGCTGCACCTACCACCATCGCCACCACCACGGTCGCCACAACTACTACCACCACTGCCGCCACCACCACCACCACCACCACCACGGAGAGTCCCGCCACCACCACCACCGGGACTAAGATCCAAGACTCCGGTACTGCGTCCCTCTGCGCCCGCCTCCCATGTGTCTCCACAGACAGCCCCCCAGGCTCCTCCAGCTGGGAGGTGGTGCCCAGCATCGCCCTGAGTTTCACTTTGCAAACTCCCAGGCCACTGAAGTCACAGGCAGTAGCGTAGGAGTCCAGAGCCCCTGCCCCCCACTCCCCTCCTCTGGGGGCTCCTCCACCACTTAGCACCCCTCATCCTAGCCTCAGATCACCGGACTTCACCAGCAGGCCGAGCTCTTTGGACAGGGCCCCCCGGGGACACTGAAACTAGGGCTGCCTCCCCTCCCAGGTGGAGCAGGCAGGTCAGGGCGGAGCACTGAGGGACAGGGTGTGAGGAAGGAGGCAGACCTGGCTGACCCCGTGCAATGGCCAGGACAGCCTCCGGCTCCAGCCTGTCTGAGTCCAGCCTCACAGGCTGGAGGCTGGGGTGGGGGGGTGACTGGCATGCCAGGCAGCTCTGTTCCTGGAACCCCAGCCCCTTCCTTGCCCCGCCGTCCCCAAGGAACTCTTACAGATTTCCCTTTAAAAACAAAA